>JFGX01000011.1:0-195197 GCA_000729855.1 Epichloe aotearoae
TTTTCTAAAGGCGTTAATATTATTAAAGCTATCGTGGTTGTGTTGCTAGCGGATTATAGACGCGAGCCACACTAAAAACAGGTAGGTAGGTCGTCTATCCCGATTAGGACTAACGGCAGATGCGTGTTTAGAGGTCCGCCAGCCCCAACCCGATGTGGGCGATATGGCTGCGATGTGGACGATGTAACTCTTTGTACCTTCGGAGATCGTTAGGACTTCTATTAATATAGTGATGTTCCACGTAAGTTTAAGTACCTTTGATTGACCTTCGTCGTGATTAGTCAACTTATGACTGTCAAAGGGACAGACGCGAGCCACACTAAAATTATGTGGGTGGGTCGTCCTTCCGTTTTAGGACTAAGGCAGGATGCGCGTTTAAAGGTCCGTCACCGCTCGGTGACAGCTCCACCGTGCCAGATGTGGTCATGAGGGGGTGGACAGGGACATGCATGGATGGGCCTGGCGCCCCTCATTCGTTCACGGTGACAGACAGGTTCATTGCCTGGGGGCTGAGGTCGACTTCCAGAAGATGGATGGCCTTGTGGGCTCAGACAGACAGAGGATTGAAGAAAGATCGGCGGATGAGGCTGGTGAAGACCAGCGCAGCGGCGTTGAAGAATTGGAGACACATGGACGCCAACGACCAGCACGTCGCCTCCTGATCCAATATTGGCCTTTTCGAGATTCGAGATTCAGGCTAATTAGAACAAGGGTCGATAAAAAAACTAAAAAAAGGTACTACGGATCCGTACGGATTACACTGGCGAAGGCGGGTTCGCGACCTGCCTGGGCCCATGCTCACGCCAGAAAACAAACGGCGCAGGCTCCACGACAAGGGTCTGGTTCTATTAATCCATCTGGTCGCATCGCCCGAGCTGTTGGTCCACCGCTGCTGACAAGGACCTATTATTAGGAGGGGAGACTTGCTCATCTCGTCCAGCTTTCCCATCTTTTTTCAACTCCCAACCACAGCTCGTCCGGGACGGCGAGGCTTCTTTTTTCCTTCTCGGCACTGATATCTGGCTCAACGACAAATGGACGGACAGCCCGACCCGTCGGGCTTCGAACTCTTGATACAGACACTTCCTTATCGTCAAGTTTGTTCCCTGCGACGACTCCCAGACGATAGCTAATGAGGTTCCGCTGAGTACGACGAGCTCGCCGCAGTATCCCCGTCCCGTTTTGCAACAACCTCAACACAGCCTGCGACTCGTTGTCTCCGTATCATTAACCGGTTGCTTTCTTGCACCTCGAATGCGAACAACTTTCTTTGTTCCCCCCTTCAGCAACAACGCCTGCAACAGTTTCGACTTCGAATCTTCAGAGACAGGGACTCCCCTTTGTGCATAGCGGGTGACTGCCCGCACGTCTTCGTCGCCCACCATGTATAAAGGCGGCCAAAGACATGTCTCGGGCAGTGATCCCACACGGTCTTTTCAAGTTCCTCCGCCGCCGCCGCCAATGTCTCCTCCCATGGCTGGACCTACTTACATGAACACCATGATGAATATCCCGCCGCCGCCTCCCCGATATCCCGGTGCGCCGCCTGGTGCGGCGACAGGCATCATGATTCCTCCTCCTCCAGGACCGCCTCCTGGCAGCACCCTCGGCCCACAGCAATCATGGCATGGGAACTATGGGAAGCTCTACGACGGCCGAACAGGCCTGAGTATCCCTCCTCCTCCTCCTACGGGACACCAGCATCAGCCGTATAATCCAAAGTTTCATGCCCAAATGGCAGCCGGCCAAACGATAGCCATGCCTCCGCCGCCCCGGCCGAATGATTCAATGAGTATGAGTGCCACATATATTCCGTCGGGTGGGACGTATGGAGAAGGCGTAGGTATTCCTGGGCTGGTGTCTAGCGATCCAGCGAATATCCAAAACGCGTGGTACGAAGCAGCCACCAATGCCAGGACGCACGCGGACGATGTTTCTGCTAGAGATCGATTCTATCAGTCGAGAATGCCTTCGAATGCGTCCACCAGCACGGCCGTCAGCACAATCCCTGTTGAGTTGGCCGCGCAGTGGCCTTTGGACACTGTCCTGATATGGCTGGCGCAGAATCAATTTTCCAAAGACTGGCAAGAGACGTTCAGAAGCCTGAGTCTGTACGGAGCGCAGTTCTTGGAACTAGGAAGTATGCATGGCGGTCGTGGGAATTTCGGCATGATGCACAAGAAAGTATACCCCAGGTTGGTACAAGAGTGCTCCAATAGTGGCACGGGCTGGGACCAGACTCGAGAGCGTGAAGAGGGGAAGCGTATGCGTCGGTTGATCCGAAGCATCGTTACCGGCAAACCCGTCGATGCATCCAAGATGGTTAGCAGCCATCGTCGGGCAAATTCAGTCACGACCACATTTGGAAACAATGGTATTGAAGTAGCTGAATCGCCGAATGTAAGTCATTTGTTCGCCTGCTGTGCCTTCATCCCAGTCTACCGATTTTTTTTTCTTTTGTTGTTATTGTCTGTACTTGAAATTGATCTACGAATTATTCCCTAACATAATCTGTAGACGCCCTTGAACTCAGCGGGGACGGCAGGCAGTGGCAGCTTCGCCGCTCGCCGCTTTTCGCAAACCCGATCAACCACAATGCCAACGCAAAGTGGCGGCAAAATGAACTCTGACTCGGATCACCGACTAGCTCTCAAGTACAGTGAAAGCGAAGGTATCCGGAAGTTGAGCCCCATTTCCAGCGAAAATGCTGAAAGCGTTTCGTTTCGTGGGACAACTGGATGCAAGGAAAGCCCTGGCAGCAGTCCTGTGCCACAACCGGTTTTGTTTCCCTCGGCAACAACGCCTACCCTTTCCGCATCACCAGCATCCGCTAAATTTTGCCACCGATCTCGCAATAGTGCAGACTCTGTGGCGTCCAATGCAGCCATTTATGGATCAGGTGTTCCTGTCGATGCCGCTTCTATTCTTGGTCGAGGCTTGAACATCGCCGAGGCTATGGCAGGTTGTCGAAGTCCAGACATGCGACCTCGCCACTCACCTTTGGATTCCGGCGGTGACAGGTCGGCTGGAGGGGACACGCCAGCCTCGGCAAAAGACTCCAAGAGCTTTTTAAGCTTCTTATCGAGGAGGAAGAAACAAAGAGACGATGGCTCCATCCCCTCACCCGACGAAATCGACTCTCCTGAATCACCCAAGGCTATACCGAGGTCCCTTGGCAGTGTTAATGGCGCCATGAACGGGAGCGACTCACACCTAGAACGATTGGGTGCCAGCATAGCTGCCCATGAGAGAGAGCAAAGTGCCGTGGTACAAAGGCTCAAGCGCACCACTGGTGTTAGAACGTTCGTCTTGGCCACAACTGATTACTGGAATTATCGCATGTGCGACATCACAGAAGCTGAATCTGCCCCGGAAATCCGACGAACCATTTGCTTGAACCTAGGCTTGACAAACTTTGATCAGTATTCGATTTACGCCACAGAACTCGGCAAGTTCGATCACGTAGAACCTCTTGACGATCAACAACTTTTGACCGACAAACGGGTCAAGGGAGATTCCGCTGGTCCACTCAAGTTTTTTATCTCGCCCGCTAGAGCCATCACAGTCTCTACACCTGGCCATAATCCTGTTTCTTTATCGCCGGGCTACATTCCGCCAGGCATGGATGAAGAGACGTATAATCGTAGCAGACAGCGATCGAGCTCATCGCCGCCGACCTCGAGAGCAAATCAACCAGGTGGCGGCAGCATCGAAGAAAATGCTTTAGCCAAAGAAGCAAGCGAATACAGAGCGGAGATAGAGAGAAAGCAACAGGCATACCTCGCCAAGAGAAAGGAAGCAAACAAGAAGCCAAGCCCAACAATTCCCGCTTCGGCTGGATTCGGTATCGTGGGTCGAAATGTCGACTTCGACCAACCTCGAAACTCGCCATTCGAGGACAAGAAGCCTGATCATCTTTTCCCTCAACGACGGCCACCTGCGCCCCCGAGCGACCCATCAGCAACCTTGATCAAGGCCAATTCGCTGAGCCGACGGTCAGGCCACGGCCTGCGAAATTCAAGCGGCAGTGTTGAAGGATTTCCCTCACCAAGACACCCAGCCTTGAACGTCACCAGTGATGTAGATACAACAGAGGCACACCAAAAAGGGAAGTCCGCGGCGCAGACTATGGCTGCCAATGGAGGTATTGGAGCCGCTCTTGTGGGCATTGGCAGGAATTTGGGAGCTGTTGGTCAATCCAGCGCCAGCGGGCCCAAGGCCACTTCTCCCATTCGTATCGTGTCATCCCCAGCTTTGTCGGTCAGTAACGGCAATCCGCAACACCCATCAGGTAAGAAAGCATTGCCCAGCGTAAACTATGGTCAGACTGGCAACCGTGGAAGGGGTAGCCCCAAATTGGCAAATGGATCTCCTGGGACAGTGACATGGAGCACAGGCAACCTTCCATTTTCTGTGCCTGACTCTTCTCCTGGCGGCACGCCAGTGCTAGTACCCCCCCAATTGGGTTTTGGATCAAATGCTGAGAGTTTCGAAACAGGACCGAGACCTGTGTCGCCAGGAGGTGATATCAGCCCAAGCTCTTCGCATTCAAGGGCGAATGGTTCTGCCGACTTTTCCTCCTCAAAGCGAAAGTCTCACGAGTCGGACTCGAGCTTCAGGGACGCAAACGTTCATTTTTCGAAGTCATCTTCCGCACCTTCCGTGATTTCCCTTTCTCGAACCGCCAAACCGACGCCAGCCAATGACAGCGACGATGACTCGGACGACGGCCTATTTGCTATCCCTCTTGCAGGCAGGGAAAAGGGTAAGGGCGCCACTTCTGGCAGCAGCAAAGCTTCGTCGATCGAACAAACGAACGCAGAAAGACGACCGCTTTTAACACTCAATACCTCGCGGAAGAGTAAAACTCGTTCTGTATCATTCCAGTCACCTCAGTCGCTCACTAGCATCGGCATCACTGAGAGTAGCACCGACGGCGGCCCACGACCTCGAAGGACTCAAGGGACACCTGGAGCTGATACCTGGGATTCCGAAGATAAAGAGAGCCAAATCAACCGCCGAAAGTCATTCCTAGAGAAAGATGTGTGGGCCAATCGACCTCCAACTGATGACTTGCTCAACAATCTGGATGACTTCTTCCCGAATCTCGATCTCGATGAGCCTGTGCTTGAGGATAGCACCGGTGGCGAGTCTGCAGCAGGATCTGATGATGGCCGAAACAAGTCAAACTCGATAGCTGGCTTCGAGGCGCCGGCTAGTGATATTCCTGCGGCGATCCCACCATCATGCCAGCCTTCACTCTACAACGATGGCGATACATTGGGCTCTGATCAGTCTACCTTGAAAGCCACCGACCGGCCAACTTCCAGTCATGCTGTGGCGCAAAGAAGCATACGCCGGTCCAGTGGATTAGCTCGAATGAAATCTATTCGTGAAGTTGCGCGAGGAGCCCACGAGGCAAACAAGCGTTTCACGAGCATCTCGCAACCTGCAGACAACAAGTCGCAAGCCAGCCTCATGCGCCGCAAAAGTACCAAAATGTTCAACGCCAATATTGTGCAAATCCGACCTGATCAGCGTGGTAGCATGATGGTACCAGAGATTCCCCAAGACACAATACCCAAAAACACAACACCCAAAGGCACAGCACCCGAGGACACAACACCCAAAGGCACAATACCCAAAAGACAGACGACGTTCAGATGGTTCAAAGGTCAGCTCATTGGCAAAGGAACCTATGGCCGTGTCTATCTTGGTATGAATGCCACCACTGGAGAGTTCTTGGCTGTCAAGGAGGTGGAGGTGAATCCCAAGGCTGCTGGGGGGGACAAGGCAAAGATGCGGGAAATGGTGGCCGCTCTGGACCAGGAAATCGATACAATGCAACATCTGGATCATGACAATATTGTGCAATACCTGGGATGTGAACGCAAAGAGACCAGTATCAGCATCTTTTTAGAGTACATTTCGGGTGGAAGTATCGGCTCATGCCTGCGTAAGCATGGCAAATTTGAAGAGTCGATTGTTTCGTCATTGACTCGTCAAACACTGTCTGGATTAGCTTACCTTCATCGTGAAGGTATCTTGCACAGAGATCTGAAGGCCGACAATATCTTGCTCGATTTAGACGGCACTTGCAAGATTAGCGACTTTGGCATCTCCAAGAAGACGGACAACATCTACGGCAACGACAAGACTAACTCAATGCAGGGCTCGGTATTTTGGATGGCCCCCGAGGTGATTCGGTCTCAAGGAGAAGGCTACAGCGCCAAGGTGGACATTTGGAGTCTCGGGTGCGTCGTGTTGGAAATGTATGCAGGGCGAAGACCATGGAGCAAGGAGGAGGCTGTAGGGGCCATTTACAAGATTGCGAATGGCGAAAAGCCTCCAATTCCGGAGGAAATCGAGGAAACCATCGGGCCTCTAGCTGTGGCCTTCATGATGGACTGCTTCCAAGTGTACGTCGTTGCTGTTCCTTGCCCCCCCCCATCTTTTGTTCCTGTTTTTATTTCCCCCGAACCCTGCGTTTCCTGGTATAAACGGGCTTATTTCCCATGTGCCACGTGGAAGTCGGCATGCTAACACTGTAAATAGAAACCCGTCTGATCGTCCTACGGCCGACGTACTTCTCTCACTACATCCCTTCTGCGAGCTCGACCCCAACTTCAACTTTTACGACACAGAACTGTATACTAAAATCAAGGACGCGTACAAGATTTCTTCTTAAAACACAAACTTGCCCGCACGAGAAAGAATAGGGTTTCATTTATTTATTCGTGTTGGGTTGTCGCGAGGAATAGCTACGAGGATGGGGAAAAAGTCGGGTTTTATGAGATTTGCAACAGCGTCTATGGGCATTACTGAATTTTGGACAGGATGGCAAGGGGCGATGAAGGAGGCGCTGGGAATGGGTACGATGATACGACGCACGCACGACGCACACAAAAATAAATATAATCTCATGATTTGTCTTTCAGAAACCTCGACACCTTTTCCCGGTGGGTACTTGAGCTGCCCGCTGTCAATGCCGATGCTGCAGAATAAAACATGTTTGTAGTTGATATGTTGACACCAGACAAGCATGAACGGGATGCGGAAGCAGCAACTAAACGCGCAGTAGCGACCAGGCCTAAAACAGAAGAGGTCTGTTTAGAGGGAAAAATACACATTCAGGTTCCATGCCTACCTACCTAGGTACCTCGGTGCTTGCTTGCCTATCAGAACCCGGGCAATCACAACGCTGGAAACGAGTTGTTGGCCATGATGTGCCGTTCTTATAGGTATTCATCTATCCATCCATCCATTTTCTTTGTCGTCAAAATCTATCTCTTGTCATACATGGTTTCGTCTTTATCACGCTCTCAAATATTCACATTCTCTCATTGCGTGTAGCTCTTTCAAAGTCCATCTTTCAGAGTCCATCGTCAGTCTCAGGAAAAGAAAAAAAAAATCAAGACCACAGATTGCAGACACAGACTAACCGTTCTGTCGCCATGTCGCTGGAAAGTCCTGAAAGGTGTCAAACCAGGATAAAGCGACGGGGTGGATCGTTTCCCAAATATGAGTGATGGTCGATTAAGCCGATGTAAGTTTGTTGCATTAAATGACGCCCTGGTAACTCCAATGCCGATGCGAACCTTTGCAACCATTTCTGTATTTCAGACATATTTTTCATCGCGCCCAATCTCGGGGAATCTTATGCTCATCACATGTACGTCTTGGGGAGAGAGCAAAAGCTCTGAACGAAATTGCTTGCTCGCTTGGTGCGTGCAGCAAGCACGACCAGCGTACAGCTAACTGATCGCCTAGTCGCTCATCAGTTGCCCCAAGACACGCATACTCAAAATCATGACGAGAAGACCGATCGTTACGATGATGAGCAGCGTAAACGAGAACCAACCCAGGACCATGGCGCTAGTACCCACACCACTCTTGACAGATCCGTTGCCAAAGTCTTGAGCTATTACGGACGCAGCGACTGATGCCGTATGTTGCCACAACACGGACACTAAGATGAAGATGCACGCAATGAAGATGATGGCAAGTGCAACTTGAGACACCGCTCGGGAGGGGAAAGGTTTGACTTCGCGCTCGGAACCCTCTGAGTCTTCCTCCTCGTGCCAGCCAGGAAACGTGGCCAGAAGAAGCAGACAGATGAAGGCAAAAATGATGGCAATGATGCTATGTTGCGTCAGTAAACGTTTTGTTTTGTGAAATGAGGCTCGATAACAGGTTTCAGCTTACATCAGGTAGGGGAAAACGATCATATCTTTGAATTGGCCTGCCAACCAGATCAAGTTGAGAGGATCTTGGTCGACGGAGACCTCCTTCGCCAGCGCGGTTGCATTGTTACTGCAAAGCCACGAACCTCCATCGGGATTGACACAGATGCCAAAATATCCTACTCGAGCTTGAAGACTGGCACCACCAGCGATATTTGCAATGGCAGTAAAGCCATTGTAGTTTACTTGCGCGGTGTCGGGAACAGGCTGGTATTTCTGATAGTATAGTGAGAGGAGGAAGATATCGGGTATCATAGGCGAAGATGATGAGCAGCCAGCTAACAGCAATGACAGCAGAATTATAGCAACGGCTATCAGAATCATCAACACATGGTGGTAGCCTAGAAACGGTATGAACCGTTGCCAGCCTAGCTGAAATCGTGGCATGTTGCGGCCTGAAGCGCTGCTGCTGCTTCCGCTCGCCATGTACTAGAAGTAGGATTATCGTGTCCCTCACGGGGTGATCTTTGTACAGACGTCAAAAGGCTGCCTGAACCACCCCCGTCGTCGTCAATCTGGGCGACGCTCGGGTTGGAAGGCGCCTGCGGCGCGAAAGCCACGCCTGTCGTTCCTATCGGGCCACGGACGACTTGCAACGTTTCACGGATCACACGGCGCTTCTCTGGCGTACGTCGCACTCGATAGTCTTCGAATCTGATAATTGCGGCCTTCTCGAACTCTCCGAATTCAACGATTGGGTGGTCTCGGGACGGCTCGGTGGTGGGTATTGTCTTTCTTGTCCTCAACAATCGTGGAATGTAGACCTGTTCAGACTTTCGGATCCGACACGTGGCCGTGGGCTATTAGCACAATCTGGAATGCAAACGGGAGGTTATCTTTGGTCCTCGAACACTGTGAGGTGAGTGGAAACGATGATGAGTAGTTAGTAAATCTCGAGTGGATCAGAACTTGAGTTGAGGAATGTAGGTAGGAAGAGAGATGGGGAAGGGAGGGGGGGAGAGGTATCTTCCTGCGGTACTTCTCGGAGGCTCTTGATCTGTTCTTTGGGCACAAAATGAGCAATGAGAAATAAAAAAACGATGGCTGGGGAAAGTGGCGTTAGACGAGCTTTCGCAATCTCAGTGAAAAGTAAAGTCATGCACCAACCATCTGGATTTCGGGGCGTTGAGACCTTCCGCGGACTGATTGATCATGTGGTTGGCCCAGCCTCGCTCTTTTCTATTTACTCGGGTTGACTAGGCGACGCGGCCCGGCCCTGATGGGTGACGTCTGCTGGGCTAATAACTGGGCTAATAACTGGGCCGCCACCATGAAAGCTTGGAAGGCAGATTGGATTGGCAGAGAGAGGGCGGTGGGCGGCGCTAGAGCTAGAGAGCTCAACGGGGCAATTGCCGCACACCTGCCTCCCAAAGTGCATCAAAAGCACCTTTTTCTTTTCTTTTTGGGGGTGGGGGTGCCTTGTCCAGTGGCTGTCGTCGTTTAGGCACGGCATGGATGAGCTCACCTGGTATTGCTAGGACAACGGGACAGAGAAGGATGCACAGCCACCATGCGGATAGTCTACCACCTGCCTGGAGCCAACGATTGATAGACGTTGTATTGAAGTTGTCCGGATTGCCGGAACCCCCTTGTTCAGCTATCCACTTATCAAATCACAGTCTACGGATTACGGAGTATGGTATCAGCAGTTGACACTACGGAGTATATCGATAAGCATCGTACCTCGCACCGCCAAACGTTGGGGCTGGATCTATCGATAAGGAAGCGGTGCATCCCACGTCACCTCAACCTCTCCGTTTTCTATCACCACAGGGTCTCGAGCCGCCACCTGCGCACCTGCGCGCCAGACTAAATTAGAATGGCACTCTTTCATATCCATCCGGGTCAATCCCTCGATACCCGTGTTGAAGATTATCTAGACGACAAGCTCCAAACTGCAGCTGATTTGAACACTCTCGACGACCTACTAGCCAACGTGGAAACCCAGCGGAACCAGCTACAATCGCAGCTTGACAATGCTACCAAAGAGCTCGATGAAGCCCGTCGCACCACTGCCGGCCGAAACGAATCGCTCCAGCAACAGATCAATGACTTCAATCAACTGCAAGCGAGCATTGACACCCGCATCAAAATCGCTGCCGCCTCTGATGCTCCTGACGAAGCAATCGCTCGACTTCAGCGGCCAATGAAGAAGCTTCAGCATGTAGAGTTGGCTCATAAATACCTCGTGCTTCTCCAGGATGTGGAGAAGCTTCGTGCTGAAGCTCGGTCACATCTACCTGGAAGCCCAAAAGCCGCTCTCGAACCATATGCGAAATTGAAAGAATTGTCACTCAGACTAAGAACCCTCCCGGGCAATGAGTCGCTACATCTGGTCGATTATGTTGAGAAAGTAACCGAGTCCCTTTGGAGCGAGATGAAGAAAACACTGTCAGCAGAGCTGGATGCCATACTTGCCCAGAGGCATTGGCCAAAGGTCGATCCCCAGTCCGAGATGGACGATGAATGGCTCGCATGCTTCGAGAAGCTGATTGATCTGCAATTGCCTGAGATCGCCCACAGCAATATCATCGTGCCCCTCTTGCCGTTTGATGTGATGACAGCCATCTTTGTCGCTGAGTTTCGCTTTCACTTCATGAGCGATAAGCCCACCAGCAGCCCCCAGTCTATGGGGACGCACTGCTTCCCCTGGTTTTTGACCACTATTGAGAAATGGGAAGATTTCTTCCGCGATAATCTGGGTCATTTGCTGGCAGCCAAGTTTCACGATGCATCAATTACGGAGCAGATGGTGTATATTGACCCAGTGTGTGCGCTAGTCACCTCAATGCTACCCGTGATGAGGGAAAAGGTGCATGCCGTGGCCGAGGAAGCAATCAAGAATCCAGCCTTCCTGAGCAACTTTATCCCCCAGTTGATGACATTTGATGAAAACGTTCGCGCAAGGTTCAGCTACGATGGCGGCGATGCAGACAAGGGGTGGGTTGGTCTTACTGGAGAGATTTTGGACAATCATTTCGACAGGTGGTTCGGAGTGGAAAGAGAAATGGCACTGGAACGCTTCGAACAACTATTGGAATCGCAAGAAGGTCGAAAAATTGATTACGATTATGCTGTCAATGGCAAGATGAAGCCCACTTATGCTGCGGTTCGAGTGACCGATCTGCTGAGAGCCGTCACTGGAAAATATGAGCGTTTACGCAAGCTGAAGCACAAGATCAAGTTTCTCACAGATATCCAGCTTGATATCTTGGATGGATACCATGACAGACTGCGCGGATCGCTTGAAGCCTACCAGTCAATCACTTCAACTCTTGGACGGACTCTGCATGGCGCTACGAAAGAGCAATTGGCCGCTTTGGAAGGAACTGGGTCGTTAGAGGCACTGTGTAAAGTGATCGGCAGTTCCGATCACATAGCCAACGTTTTGACTGAATGGAGCGACGAAGAGGTAAGCCACACTTGTCACTTATTTCTTCATATCCCTCCCCTCCGCCTTCTATCCTTCTTCTTTGCTTTATCTACATCGGGCAGGATCGTCTAATGCCGAAACAATTAGTTTTTCGTCGTCTTATGGGAAGAGCTCCAATCACGAGATGCCCAGCGAAGCAAGCGCAATAGCGCAGCAAGCGGCATCGAACCAGACAGCATTTTGGGCCGAGTCCCTAGTACACTGACCGAGAGCAGCAATGACAGCGGCATCTTTGACGAAACTGTGTCTGCGTACTCGTCTCGTCGTAAAGCAGCCGAACAACTTCTCGTCAATGCATTAGCAGACATTCATACCAAGGTTTTCCGAAACTACGTGAACAAAGTGCAATGGACAACAGTTGGAGACGCTGCTGTGCTAGGTGAGTTTTTCGTTTTTCACGCGCGTGTGCTCAACACACTAACTTAACACGTCCTCTGTAGACGACCCATCCCACACATCAGTTACTCCCGAGCTCGATGAGCCGTTGCGTGTTCTACAACGCAATCTAGACTTTCTCACAAAGGCTCTATCAACAGCTACATTTCGCCGCGTCTGGCATCAGGTCCTTGACAAGCTTCAGGATCTCCTTTGGAATGGCATCTTGTTGAAGCAATCGTTCACGACGCTCGGAGCGGCGCAATTTGCTCACGATAGTAGTGCCATTTTCTCACTTGTTGAGCGATTCATCCCCGGCGGCTCTGCGGCCTTTGATTCGCTACGCGAGGGATTGCAATTGCTGAACTTGCCGACCGCCACGGCAACGGCGGATCCTGCCGACACCAGTGGTGATGGGGAGGCGACGACCGGGCTTACGTTGAAACGAGTCAGCGATGGAGCCTTCAGGAGCAATGACGAAGCGCGCAAAGTGCTAGAGGCGCTGGGGTTGGAGGCATTGACTCCTGTCGATGCCAGGTATATTCTGCAGCGGCGGGTAGAAAACAATGAGAACGTTGGATGGTAATGTTGGCCAAGTGGCATGCATGAAGATGGTTCACATTCCATGTCTATTTACAGATTTCCCATCTAGAGCCGCCTCATCGAAATGCCATGATGTGATGGATCCCAAGAATAAGGTGGAACCCGGGGGAAAATAAGTCAATGGCTTCTCTTTTTCGCACGCTCATATGTAAACCGTTGGAGCGAGGTCCCTTCGAAACCCTTTCGTCTTGCTATCTATCCAAAAAAAAAAAAAGGAACTCCCTCACCCCAAAGATGACCCTATTTTGAACTCCGTGATGCGAGAAAACTGTATAAATTGACAAGAGGCCCCCCCCCCCCCTCCTCCCCAACCAATGAACTTTATCATTAGGACCCTAGCTGATTGCTCTCATGGTCATTTCCACTACAGCAAATGTACCGGCGCTGACGGGCATGGCACGGAACAGAGTTGGCCAGATGCCCTTCCAGAAACCTCTGACACCGTCGGCACGCCACGTGGCGGCGAAGCAGCTGCGCATCGTGGGGTATCTTTGCTGAGCGCCGAGCCCGTCCGTCTGCATCTTGCTCTTGATGACGTCGAAGGGGTAGCTGGCCAACCAGAGAGCCTCGCCGGCCAGACCACCGTAGACGGCGATTTTCCAAGCGGCCATGTCCTTGCGGTCGACGCCGTTGCGCGCGGCGTCCGAGTTGACCATGTACTCAAAGGCGGTGAACCAGGCACCGTAGGCGGCGGCCTCGCGGCAGACGGTGACGGCGGAGCCGCGGTAGATGCCGGCGAGGACGCCGCCCTGGCGGGCGCCCAGCTTGCGGGCGCAGTCCAGGGGTCCGTCGTAGAGGCGCGCGTGGCCGTGAGGCTGGCTCTGCAGGCGGATGCGGATGTGCTCGATGGGCGCCGACAGCGCGGCGTTGGAGACGCCCGCAAAGGCACCGGCCGCGAAGCACTGGCCGTACGAGAGGCGCGAGGGCGTCGTCGTCGTCGTCGTCGAGCCCGGGCTGGCGGCGTTGCGGGCCTCGAACCATCGCCGAGCAGCGTGGAAGGCTCCGAATTGGATCGACACGCAGGCGCCGATGCCGAGCAACGGCGTGAGGGTTCCTTTGTAGAAGGCCAGGGCTCCTTCGGTCCTGTAGATGGACGCCGCAGCTTGCAGGGCCCCAGAGTATTGTGTCGTGGTTTGCAGCCGGACCTTGATGATGTCAAAGGGTTGGCCTGCTGGCATGTTAGATGGACCAGATCTTGATTTTTTCTGCAAAGAAGACATTTTCTTTCCCCCCAACTTCCAACTTCCAACTTACCAATGACGACCTGGGCTATTCCCCCCATGGCACCAGAGAACAAGTCCTTTGCGGTCTGCAGGCCGTCGCCCTGCATCTCTTCGATTTCGGCGGCCGCCATTGTGGTCGTGGTCGTGGTTGGCGATGGCTCGTATCGGCGCAAAGGTGACAAAGATGCCCAACAAACTGCTTGCGGACGGCCCAATTGGAACCAGATTCGACCCAGGATATCGTCGAAGAAACAATGTTACTCCCGTCCAGCTACACCTGTGACTGGGGGGGGGAAAGGGAACAGGGGAGATGGGGGGGGGGGGAGGAGGGAGGGGGGAGGGAGAATGCGACGAGACGCCTTTGGTTCGTTCGTGATGAGAGCCAACAGGTGCCGCGGGCGGTGACTGGGTGTCTCCAGACTGGCGGTCCACGCTGAGCGGCCTTTTTTTTTTTTTAGCGCGGGGAACGCCTCTTACCTCTCCGGGTAACTTGTTTGTCGATATCCTTGAAATCAAATTATGCAGCTAGACTTAAGGAGACCAGCACTAGTCTCAGTCACGTTGTGAAAACGTCTCTTGGTAGTAAAGGTGTCTCTTTTTCTCTATGACAGATGATGGAAAGTGCGCCGGCTTGATGATGGCTCGAATGTTCCACGACAGCACGAGGCAAGACAACAAATCTCAGCAGAGTCCAATCGCCAAGCCGTAGAGCAAAAAAGAAAGAAAGACGGAAGGAAGGAAGGAAAACTTTCAGAATTATCTATAATAACCTTACTAGCTTACCAAAAAAAGAGAGAAAAATAAATAGAAATAGAAAAGGGCAAACTACGTAGTTAGAACAATCCGGGCCAGGAATGATGGTTTAATTGAAACTGAACGTATAACGGTTATTTTGTGTCTTCACATTTTACTCATAAAATCATAGCAAGACGTGGGTTTCTGGGGAAAGTCCTGCTAGTACCGCTTCGGCCCCCTTCTTTCATCTTCATCCTTTGCGTTTTTCTGAGCTTGCGCGTTCAACTGTATAGCTTCTTTGAGCTTGGAAATTACTTCGGGCTGGTTGCTGAAAGCCGTATCCAGGATAGACTCAAGCTCAGCCTCTACCTTGGCAATAGGCTTGACACCCGTTTTGCGGTTTTGGGAATCGTTGAATAGCGTTGCCCAGCGTTTGGTAAAGGAGTAAATCGACTGCCGCAGCAGTTCGTCCAATTGTTCGCTCATGTCCTCCTCAGTCAGGGTTTTGGCGGTGACAGAGGGAGTCCCGCGAGACCATATCGATCCGCCAAGGATGCTGCCAAAGAAACTGACCCAATTTGTTGGGCTCAGAGTATCCCAAATCTGGCCAAAGTGCTGCATGGCTTGTGGGTGACTCCGAATGTCGCCAATCTCGAGAGACACCAACTCGTTTTTGATGATGAGCAGGTTTTTGACCATGAATAAGTCAGGGTCGGTTGCAGCTTTGAGACTCCGTATTCTTGATTCGGCCTTCTGCAAAACTTGGATCGTTTCCCGTACTATCTTGAACACAACTGAGCTATTTTTTGACTACGATAGAAAAGGTGTAAGCTTTCGAACAAGAGTTTGTTACGGGGTCCTTCAAAGAGTCTTTATCAAACTCACGGAGCGCTCTTTTGGCATTGCTTGATCAAACATCGACAGCAAGTCCATGGCCCTTTTGACCAGCGGATGGGCATTCGATGATGCCACTCCATCCACCACTGGTCCTATTTTCAGGTCCACATCCTGAACAACCGCTTTTGTGATGGATTTAGTGATTTCAGCCTCAAATGCGTTGTCTGTGAATGGCCAAAGGTGATCCACGAGTAGTCGCGCGGCATACTCTCGATGTTTTCTCGTAGAATGCGACTCCTCCTCGTCATGCTCTGATATTGAGTACTCATTGGCGAGCCAGCCCACCACACTACAAATCGACTCCAATTTAGCGGATTGCAGAGCAGCTTGGATGTTGTTACCTAGGGGTGCAACGTGCCCCGGGTGGACCATGGTGGTGTTGATGGCTTTCAGAGCTTGGAATGCAGAAGTAGGAGCTGTATTCCACGACGGCTCTATGCCGAAAATCTTGGAAAACAAGGCGTCCTCATTGTATATCTTTTCAAATAGCTGTTTTATGTAGTTTCGAGATGCTGTTTCAACGGACACGCTCCTGGCAGCTTTCTGATACTCCACTAATTCATCCTGGATCATCACTTTCAAATCTCTATCTCGGATGGTGAAGTAGGTACGGAACATATTCGTGGCAGAGCTAGAGTAGACAGAAGCCTCCGGCGCGGTCCCCAGAGCTCGTCCGTATTGATCATACGCGTGCTGTACAACTTTTTGTATGTTTGGAAGTAATGAATAAGAATCCGTAATCATCTCAGCAAATCTGCCGTAGGCCAGAGCGTGACGAGCCGAATCCGATGATGTTGCTGCAATTTGGCGCGCAATATCGCCTGACCATTTGTCAAGACGAGTCGAAAATCCATGATCGAGCAGGTGAAGCGCCTTGGTAAGCAGTGCGTTGTATCGTGCCAAGTAAGTTTCACGTTCTCGATATGTGTCCTGCGATTGGGTGTAAGATTCATGCACCAGTCATGCTTGTTTGTGGCTTTCAAGCCTAAAGACGAGAAACTTACATGTTTAGCCATAAACTCAGCACAAGAGTTGATATTCTCAATCATCTCGCCAAACTCATCATCATCGACGAGGCGACTGGCACCAGGGGCATTGAGACGTCGTGTCGCGGTGTCAAGGTAGACGTAGTAGTATAAATCGGTTCCCACCTCATCCGCAAGTTTCTCGAGCCGTTTTTGCTCGTTTAGTAAGTCCTCGCATTGGGCTTGAAAGGTCGATGTCTGCGCGTCGACGGATTGGAAGGAGTCTGACAAAGAGGTCAATAATGTCAGCGTGGCATTTACGTCGTCGATCAAGCCATCAAGATGGCGTTCGGTCAATGAAAGCTGGTCTCGATAAACCCTATAAAACAATGAGCCCTATAGTTTTGGACAAGGATGCAGCCCGGCTCATACAAATAATCTTGTTGAGAATCCTCCAGCAACTTGTGATCAATTTCATTTTCATGTAGGTCAGGAAGTCGGAGCGTTAAGTCGAGATCCTTCTCCGCTTGTAGCGCTAGAGCCTCCCAAGTTCTGTCCTTCTTGCCAGGCTTCTTTTTGCGTCTCAATTGGCCGTCCTTGGCAAGTTGCGCTCGAGCGACATGGTAAAAGTCCGAGTATGAGGCAGCCCGGCGGGTAAGTGTAGGCTCTGGGGGGGAGTCCGAGTCGTCTGATTCTTCGTAGACATTGTCTAGTCGGCCGGTTTGTATTTCGCCCTTCACGTCTTCCTGTCACAATGTAAGTTTTCCATGATTCCGCGACGAGTTCATGCCATGTACGAGGAGGGGCTATAAGGATTTGGAGACCAACATTGGGCTGCTGCAACAAGGACTCCTTGCGACGATGACTCTGTGGTTGGCTTGGGGCGGGGGCGGCAGACTTCTTCGCGACATCAGGCACAAAGCTGTACCAAGAATCCTCGTACATGGTGGGCAAAGAATGGGAGGGGGGCAACGAAACACCAAGAAGCAATGGGGGCTAAGGCGGCTTTCCAAAAGCCACGCATGTGGTTGCGGTTGATGGAAACCAGCATCGGAGGCAAATGCTCCGTGGACCGATTCTCGATACAATTACATGCCTGGATCAAACGGCCATTGGCGGACGTTGCGGGGAAAGGGCTGCTTACATAAGCCATATAGGGAATAAAGGGGGACTAATTGATTATTTGATTATGCATCAATGCCCCTAAGCCCCCTAATTAACGCGAAGCGGAGCATCCCTCAGGTTGACGCGTGGAGCGGAGTGGGGCATGCATCAGGGTAAGGTTGTCTGTACGGGGTACGGAGTACTCCGTCCGTACTAGTACTACGTCGTCTATTCAATATTAAGCTGCCGCTCGCAAAAAAAGTCATGACCTCAATACTCCCCCCGGCGGCCAGAAGACTTCAAGGGACGCGCTCGTCTCGAAACAAACCCACAGCTCCCTCTACTCCCATCTCCAGTAGTGACGCCTATAGCAGTGTATTACGATGAACTCTTCTAGAGTAGTCGTACGAAGAACTGGCAGTTTATCATGGTCCTCTCGTTCGCAGCGTCTTGCCACCCGCCGTCAATGGGCACGCTATGCTTCTGAAGGCCCCCAGAAGCATGCGCAAGACGAAGGCGGCAGTCGCTTTGCGCAGGTAGCCCTCTACGCTGGCGTTTTTGGCATTGCTGCTGCTGGAGCATACTACTATCCCCAATTTCAGAAAAGCTTTGCAACACCAGAGGAGCCGGCGCCATCTCCCAAGGCGCAGCCCGAGTTTGAAAAACCCCGTAAACAAGCCGTTTCCAAGGAAGACAATCGGGACATGATCAGCTCTCAACATCTACAGGTAAAGAATAGCTGGGAGCATCCAGGCGTTTATGCATGGGGTTCCAATACAGGCAAAGTCATCGACCCCAATTCGAGTGACAAGTACATCAAGCTTCCCAGGCGTATCAAATTTTTCCATCATCAGCTACTTCGAGATCTGAAACTCACGCAAAGCTTTGGCGCCGCAATCGACGAGAAAGGAAATTTGGTTCAATGGGGCCTCGGATTTTCAAAGGACGACCCAACGCCTTCAACTACCCTCAAGGGCAAGGATCTTGTCAAGATCCAGGTCTCAACTGACCGCATCATCGGACTGTCACGAAATGGCCATGTGTACTCGGTCCCCTCTTCCAAGGATGACTTGGAAAGTGGTGTCAAGCAGAAGCAGCAAGGTAGCTCATGGTCTCTTTGGAGTTCCGGAGGTAAAGAGGCCGTCAGCTTCCGCAATCTGACTCCAACTGGATTAGCCTGGGGTGAAAAGGTGACTGATATCAGCAGCGGTTTAGAGCACTGTCTCATTCTCACATCCAAGGGTCGCGTTTTCACAGCTGCCTCAAGCTCTTCGTCGTATCCCTCGAGGGGTCAGATGGGTATCGCTGGCTTGACATGGGAGACTCGACCCAAAGGGCCATACGATCAGCCCCATGAGCTCAAGTCTTTGCATGGCTTTGAAGCCAAGGCTATTGCTACCGGAGATAATCACTCAGTGATTTTGGATAAACTTGGCAGGGTTTTCTCCTTTGGCGACAACACATTTGGTCAGCTTGGGGTTGAATTCGACAGTGGCTTGCCGTACACCACCAATCCACTCATGATGCCTGTTGACAAGCTATATGCGGCGGCAGGCATGGTACCCAAAGTCAGAAGCATTGCTGCTGGCGGTGCGAACACCTTCTTCACCGTTGATGCAGACGCGCCAACAACAGCGGCAGAGTCGCGTGCCATGGTACCAGCCAAAAGAATGCCAAGGACTGTTTCCGACCTGTGGGTTTGCGGTCAGGGTGTCATGGGTACTCTGGGAACCGGGAAATGGACTCACGTGTCGTCAGGGCCTACCAAGGTCAAGGCCCTATCGTCCCTATTTGAATTTGATGAGACAGCCAACAAGAATATGCCGATCAAGCTCAAAGAGCTGAGCATCGGCAGCACGCACTGCGCTGCGGTAATGGACAATGTCACCAGAACCAATGTATCAAGCAGGGCCTCTGAGAATGAGACGAACTGGGGAGCTGATGTCCTCTTCTGGGGAGGGAACGAGCACTACCAACTCGGAACTGGCAAGCGAAGCAATCTCAACATGCCAACATACATCGGCCCGTTAGACGGAGGCTTGGGCGACGCAAAGAGGGGCAGGAAAGGCGAGGTGCATCGCCTCTGCCTGACGCCGAAACAGACGGTTCGCATTGGAGAGGGTGGAAAGGGTCGCAAGGTCACGCTGGAGCAAAAGGTGGAGTGTGGCAAATACGTCACAGGCGTCTACTCAGCCGTGTAAAAGATGAGCTTTGTCTGTAGGTTGGGATGCCACCATGTGTTATTATTAGTGACGAAGGCGTGGATCCCGTGCAAGCGGCAGCCTGCACTGCATGCCGAGATGCCAAATTTGAAAAGTAGCATGTTTGAAGGGACCGGGGAAGGTGCCACCGTACCAGGGACTAGGCAGAAGGAGCGGTTTGGTGGCGTTGGTGACGTTGGTGACGAAACGGTTGGACCCCGCGACCCACCGTTTAGCCATGTCATTCTTCAACTCGTCCTCGTCCGTGTGACACCCCCCCATCCCATCCGTCCGCTCATCACAGGCCTCTGCTGGTAAGAGGGAAAGGGAAATCCGCTTCCGCTCGGTATTCAATGGCCGTTCGAGTCATCTTTCTTCCTCATTTATATATTTCTTCACTCTATTCTTGGCCCCTCTTGTCCTCCTCCTGTTGCTAGACACCGCACGCACAGTCTCTCAGTAGACGCTCGTGCGCTGCCTTTCCCGCGCCTTGATATTTAGGAAATCATTTCCTCTGCTTCACACTTATTCGGCGGCGGCGCGGCTGAGTCGTCGTCGTTTCTCGCCAGGAACGGGATATCGCTCATCGTATCTCGGCTTGGGCTTCCAAACTGTACTAATTAGACCGCAATAGCCGGAACATGGATAAACTTCCGCGGTTGCGACGTAACCCAACACGACCGCCGGCCATCGAAACGTCTGTCGAGCGCGCGAGCAACGAAACCAACAACGAGAACACTCTTGTTGCCGGCACTGCCTCGGAAGTCGCGGCTCCAAATACATTGCGGAGACCTCCCATGAAGAAATCTCCTTTGCGCAACCTCAAGCTCCGTGTGTCTGCCAAGCGCGCGAGAACGCAATCACCTGCTGCTCGGCCGCTGAGTTCACCAATGGTTGCCGTCTTCAATCAAGATGGTGTAGCGCCGCGCTTTGCGGCCGATGATGCATCGTTTGCACATGGTCATGGTCATGGTCGTTCCCGGCCGGTCATGCCAGCGTTTCTAAATGCGTCTGCCCATGGTATGCATCTTTGCGCCGAGACGATATGATCTGAGACACACAAAAAGGCTTCTTTTACTAACTCGTCGCTTGCTTTTGTCGCCTCCCGCCCCAGATATTGAGGCCAAGTTTCAGGAACTCACGTGGGCCGAGCGCAATCGACTTGCGCAAGGGGCTCGGCCAGATGTTCCCATCAACAGATGGGGCTCTTTCAAGCAAACGGACGGTCCGTCACGAGGCATCATGGATCGGTACATGAATATCAAGCCGTGGAATCACAACCGGGTGAAACTGAAAGTTGCGGACGACGAGTTTGACTATGTTAATGCATCGGCAATCACGCTCGACCCTTGCACGACAGTTCTCTCCCGCCCCTGCGATACATCGCCATGCAAGGGCCGACCCTGCCGTCCTTCACGTACGTCTGGCGCATGATTGCCGAACAAACAGTTTCGCCCGCGGTCATAGTGCAGCTCACCAACATGGTGGAAGGCGGGGCCATCAAGTGCCATCAATACTTTCCCGACGCCACAGACAATTCGACGTGGATGCTCAACGGAGACAACGTATGGAACGACGACTGGAAAGCAAGGCTCACGTACGGCTCGCGGGAAGACGTGGCGGACGGGGCCATCGAGAAGCGCAAGCTGCTGTTGCACGTTGACGGAGAGTCGGAGCCACGCGTGGTCTGGCACCTGCTGTACACGCGCTGGCCCGACTTTGGCGTCCCTACGCTCGACGACATGGAGAGCTTCCTGGAGCTCATGCAGATGTCGCACGACCACAACGAGCCCTCCAACCCGCGCGTCATACACTGCAGCGCGGGCGTGGGCCGCACAGGAACCTTGATCAGCCTGGAGCATCTGATGCGGGAACTCGACAGCGGCGCATTCATAGCCGCCGACGACGACCAAGCACAGCCCGATCTCATCTACGACACGGTCGATCATCTTCGCCAGCAACGCCGCTGCATGGTGCAGTCCGAGGCTCAATATCGATTTCTCTACGACGTCATGCGCAAGCTATGGCAAGATCAGTACGGCGTCTCGCTAGAAGGTCACGATGCTGATGGCACCGGCACCGCCGAACCTGCTCCCAAGAGGTTAGAAATTGCGGAGGCCTTGTCCGAGAGCGATGATGATGATGATGATGATGATTAGACTTCTGCGCCCCGTGTACATGGGAGAGGGGGGGGGGGATGTACGATGACAAGATGCAGACATGAAGTACTTTTGGAAGTACATGACAATCGGCAGGGGGGTTTTTTACGGCTTCTTCGGTATGCGTCGCGCGGGCATTCGCACGTATCAGGTGTCGGGTGGTTTTTCAGATGTTCATATAGAGGGGTGATTTGGCAACAATATTCGCTTATTCCAGTTCCCACTGCGCAGTGTATTGTTAGGGGTCCGTACATAGGAGGCGCACGGTTGTATATTTTTCCCATTGGGAAACATGTGTCAAGGCACTGTGAAGACAGTTGGATGAATATGTGCTTCGCTGCGCCGTTCCTAATTGTCATGTTCCCTCTGAGCCACGAATCAAGTATATACACCTGTACATCAATCTTTTCCACGATATGTATGACATTTCCCCAGAGACATTTCATCAATGCCTCTTTTCTTTTTTTCTTTTTTTTTTATCATTTTTCAACAAAATTGATTAAAATAAACAATACTGGGCATGTATTCACCCCCTATTACTCAATCTATGCGAGACCTCATATTCAAGCGGGCACAATCAACGTGGGTGTCGCCGTCACCGTCACCGTCACCGTCGCGGGAAAGCACGCGGAGACAGTGGGCGTGCCGTTGCTGGTGACTGATGTGCGGGGGTTATTCTTGCCTGCGTCGGGGGCAGGGTCAGGGTCAGGGTCAGGGTCAGCACCGCCGAGGACCGCGGCGTTCGGGGCGGCTGGTTTGGCGGCGACGGGGATGGGCGTTGTGATGGGTGGTGCGGGAGAGGACGAGGCTGTGAGCTCGACGGGGATGAGCTCGAGGAGACCTGGGGGTGGTGGTGGTGGTGGGTGTCGTAGTCTGTGTTGGCTCGTTGAGAGTTTGGGTGATGACGATGCGGCTGGGTTGGTTTGTGGTAGATGGGGGAGGCGGAGGCGGAGGAGGAGGAGGAGGGGGAGGAGATGATGATGATGATGATGATGAAGTAATAGTGGTTGTTCCGGGAGGCAGCTCAGTGGTCGTGGGAATGAGCATAGCAGGATCTGGTTCAACTGTCGGTTGCCCAGGCGCAGTTGACGATACATCCGTGAAGGTGACAAATTGCGTGTGCGTCAAAACAGGCTTCTTTGCTTTCGTCCTGAAAGTAGTAGGCGCCTCATCGCTAGGGACGCTGGTCGTGGAAGTCCCGCCTTCACTGGCTGGTCCGAGGATCTTGATGGCTTCTTCGGGGTCTCTGCAAGCAATCTTGGCGCCTTGGGTGTTTGTCATGGGCAGGGCATAGCATTTTTTGTTTGCCGCGCAGGCTGTGAGGACGAATGCCCCGTCGGTGCATTGCGCCATCTTGCCTTGTATACAAGCCATTTGCGTGCCTGAGCATGCTGATTGAGGCGTGAGACTGGAATAGAGCTTGTTCAAGTCCTTGGCTTGGGCGACGTTGCCGGCGTAAATGGCTTGTGCCACCGTCGTGGTGGCAGTAGGGAAGCCAGTGATGGCAGTGGGAACATTGGCGTCTGGAGTTCCGGTCGGTGTGAATGTCGGGGGCGACGCCGTTGGTGCTACGGGAATCGTGGCCATCACGTGGGTGGATGGAACAGACAAGGTGGTCTGAGTGATTTCAGAGGCAGCAGTTTTTGTGGGCACCACGGTTGGAAGTTCATCAGATTGAGTCGATGTACCAGAGGAGGAGATAGTCGTGCCAGGGAGCATCGCCGTTGGAGTCGTTGTCACGATTGTTGTCAAAGCCGATGTCAACTGCGTAGTTGAAGAGCTACTGCTCGAAGCGGAGTAAGTTGTTGAACCAGGAAGAGTTACACTAGGTAGCCCAGATGGCGGCTGTTCGCTCTCATTTGTAGTCGGCTGCGGATCGCGAGTGGTATTTCCGAAGAATGGGATTATACTTGTCAGAGTGGGCTTCGTTGTACCACCAGTCACGACGTGTGGCGGCTTGGTACTCGATAAGGTAGTGACTGAAGTCGTGCCAGAGGTTTCTGAAACAATCGAGGTAGGAGTTGTCAACATGCTGCTTCCCGTTCCAGTAGTTGACGACAGAGGATCAGTTCCGGTTGCTATAGAGTTGCTGCTCGTGGTGGTTGGGACGACTGCCCCTGGTGTTGTTTGGGTGGGCAGCATGACAGGTGTAACGGTCAAAGGGTCAGAATAGCCACCCGTTGATTCTGCCTTCATGCTTGTCGTCGTCGTCGGCAAGAGTCCTGGGATGGACACGTTTGTCCCCGCGAGAGTTATAAAGATTGGCCGCGGGTTGCCACTTGAACTAGTTCAACAAACAAGATCAACATGTTGGTCAACCTCCAAAAGTGCAGTTGCTGCGTCCGGTCCAAACTTACTTAGTTATAGATGGCGCGTTCTCGAGAACGTTTGCAGCAGCGCGGCGTACTCTGTTCCCAAATTTAGCCTCAGTTTGCATTTCTCGTGGAAAGATTAACAGCCTCTTATCCAGACCAACAACTTACATATCACGAGCAGCCCACTTGAGAGGACCAGCCTCTACTGTTTGGGAAAAAAGAAAGACATATGCCGCCGTGGCAGCCTGAATCTGATGCCGCATTTTCGATAGCCTTTTCCTCACAGAGAAAAAACGCCGTGTGTGTATGTATGTATGTGGAATAATAGGCCCAAGATGACGAGTCAAAAAAAAGAGAAAGTAAGAAAGAGGCGAGAGTTAGTCGTCTCGATAGAGTGGAGATCGGCGGAAGAACAAAGCGACGTTGTACGTAAAGAGGAATGAATGGAAACGAGCAACAGACGCGTCGTCAGATGTGATTAAACAGTGCTGGCAGTGAACAAGCAGTTTTTCTCAACAATCAGTCATCAAGAAACGTCAGTGCCGGGCCTATGCGTAGGCTGAACACACGAACAGAAGAGCAAATAGAAATAGCAAATAGTATAGTGATGAATATCGCGAGACCAAAAAGCCCCAACACAACGACTGACAAACTGAAGAAGAAGAAGAGGGTGGGGAAGAGAAAGAGAAATCTTCAAAAGCGTTACACCCGGAGAGAAATTGGGAAAGGCAGGTGACAGAGGCGGAAGCGGAAACGGAAACGGAAACGGAAACGGAAACGGAAATAAAAAGTGAAGGAGATGTTTGCCCCAGAGTGAGAGACTGACTGACTGTATACCACCAGAATTATTGGCCAGGACAAGACATGGGACATAGGAAATCAATACACACTAGACGTTCAGGACGAAAAGAGAGAAGCTGGAGAGATGGAGAGATGAGAGAGAGAGAGAGAGGATAAAGCGATCGACGCTCTCGCCTGCAATTTGTATCTCGTCTGCTGCACGCACGACTCCGATCATCAAGATTCACATTCGGACCACCTATCTTCGGAATATGCTAGGCCAACGAAACGGGCCAAATGAGCTGGACCTCAAGCGCGGCCCTTTTTGGCAGA
Organism: Epichloe aotearoae; assembly: GCA_000729855.1. Classification (NCBI taxonomy): domain Eukaryota; kingdom Fungi; phylum Ascomycota; class Sordariomycetes; order Hypocreales; family Clavicipitaceae; genus Epichloe; species Epichloe aotearoae. The sequence goes on from JFGX01000011.1 coordinate 25,367, forward strand.
CACCGTGACACTCCCCCTGCCCCTGCTCGTGCAACCACGTCCAATCCAGACACCAGACATGGACGCCTGGAGACGAATGAACAGACTGGCGCAGAATCTAATCCGTCCGCATATGGCAAGCAACGGGCCGTCAGCCGTCAAGCCGTCCGAGCAGTCTTGACAAAGCGGGCAGCTCTTTCACGGAGCACCAAGGCAAGACAAAGACAGCCTTGAGCCACCTTTGTGCCAAACAGGGTTGAACGGCCACGGAGGACAAAAGATTTGCAGGTGCTGCATCCGCGCGGCTGGAGGATGGACGAGTGGACGAGTGGACGAGGAGTGGATGAGTGGACGAGAAGACGAGAACCTCGACCTTGTTGGGCAGGCATCCAGCCGCCCGTCCGTCATGAGGCGCGCTCGTAACCAATCGCCGGTCCTCCACAGCTTACACCTGCCACAGAACAGGCAGGAGCGAGCGGGTTGATGCCGACCCCACCCCAACGCCCACTCATGGGGCTGTGAGCAGGCTGTGGTTTCTTCTTACTTTGCTTCTTTTTGGTATGAAAGTAGTCAACACTCTAATGTAGACGATTAGTCCAACCTATTCTACAAGTCGAAGTCGTGGGGTATCATTGGCCGCTTACTTTGTCGGCCTGGTCCCACTCATCTTACATAATGTGCACAGCCGCCGATCTTCGCGGCAACCCAAACGCACCAAAGTCCACCAAAAGCCCATGCGCCATGGTCACGCTTGGCGAACAGTCAGTCTTGATTTCTGTTGACCCGTGACAGCAGCCTTGTCATCGAATCTCACCGCGAAATCCGTCATTGACTTCCGCCAATTGGCCCGGAAGGTACTCCCTGCCCTTGTAGTCCCGTCATGATTCAATGAGCCTCCTCTTGACCAGGAAACTAAGCCTTGTGTTTGCATACTTACAGTGGCGGATGCTGCCGTTGATTGATTCCAGTCCCGCGCCAATTCCACAGCTCGCCGCAGCGTGCCGATTGACTCGTCACTGTGTAGATCCGCGTAGGTCTTGACTGCCTCGTCGTCTGGCCAAGTCCAGTTCAATCGGGTATCAGCCATCTTTTGCAAGAGCGATGCCACGATGCCGTTGCCCAGCATTGGCTCAGCCAACAAGCGAAATATACAGAGCATCTCGAAAAAGTCTGCGTATGGAGGTGGCTCATCAAGCTCACTTAATGCCGATACGACATCACATTGACCCCATTCCTGAATCAACCACTCGAGCAACCGCGCCATCTCGTCAAACTGGCCCAGATAACCAAGCGTCAGCATGTATTCCTGCGCATGGTTACTTCGGACCGCGTCTCTTCGAGAACTCAATCGCTCTAGGGGCGTGACTTGGTACGGACCAAGATGCCTCTGGGCAACCCGCTCTCGTTCAGCTAAAGTCCAGAACATGGATTTCATCTTACTGCTAGCTTTTTGCAGCAGGGCCGTCGTTGCTGCTATTCTCGGTATATCATCCTGGCTGGACTCGTTTGCTGTCGAATCATTTCGACTGCGGAATTTGTTATCCTGCACGGCGTGACATGTTCGGCAATACAGTGCTTGTAAGAATCCACGCTGTTCCTTGTTTTCGCTGTCAAAGTCGGAAGCAAACAGCTTGTTGACCAATCGTCGAGTGGCTTTTCGTACACACTTGTTAAATTGGGTAAAAGACGACAACTGCAGACCACTGCAAGTTTCAATGGTATCAGCGACCTGTGTCATCAGGTCCAACTGCTCTGTGAACGATATCCTTAACGCCCTGTTGTGCTGTGAAAGATTTTTCAGAATAAGGCCCCAGATAAAAGTTGTCCAGCGAGACCTGACATCTCTCAGTTTTACTTCGGCAAGGCAGATGGCGCGCGTGAGTTGGTTGGTCCCTCTTCGCCCTTCCACTCGTAAACACATTTGAATGTAGGCGGCGAACAATTTCAAGGGTACGGCCATCAATGAGCTTGGGTCTGGTTCGTCCGAGATCAGGCTGATGTTGGCTTTGTTCTTCTTGTGGCCATCGCGCAAATACTGATGGGCCGTCTCCAATGATCCAGCGTTGGCAACGAGGATACGAAGGCAAGAACCCTCGGGGGCAATGCCAGCAAGCTTCATAGTTTGGTAGAGCTCGGAAACGCTGGGTGGGCGTAGACGGGCTCTTTCAAACTCTGCTAAATTAGCTTCGTGCTGCGTCGAGAAGTTCAGAGCCTTGTCGCCCGGCAAGGTTCTGCTGTCCATCTCGACTTCCCTGAGCACCAATTTCTCAAACATGGCCGCGTATTGGTGTATGCCAGGTTTCATTCCCGCTTCTGGCGGATTTTTAAACCTTTGCCATGCTTCTTGGGCATTCCTCGTAGCGCGAATGGATGCTTCCCATACTCCGATAATCCGCCCTTTGCCAATAACGCTTCTCTGTTGAATCGTTGGAGTTCCATCCAAAGCCATGCCTTGCAAAATGTCCACCGCGTCATCCATCTCATCTTTGGAGAATCCAGCTTCTTGCATAAGCATTCCTGCGCTGACTGTGCGGCTCCAATTGTCTTCTGGGTCACTTAGCTCGTCCATCCCATGCCCTGGCTGTAGATACGGTGGCCAGCTCGGGGCGTAACGAGCTGAGCTGTGTACTTCTGTGTAATTCTTGGGCTGCCCAGATAAAACATGACGAATGGCCCGAAATCCATCTCGACTGATGAGCAAGGGCTTGGCTAAACCTGCTGACATGGTAAGAAGGATTCTCTGCGCTTCCCAAAAGTAGACATTCGGCATAGATTGCTGTACTGCTTGAAGGTGCGGTTGGGGCCGAAATATTTGGAGACATCTATTGAAAAGGTCGCATTGCGCCAAATACAACTTGCGTGGCTCATCTGCATGTGTTGTCATATGTTGGATATATTGTGATGCTATATCTGCCAATTTGACGATGAATCTAGCCTCGAGTCGCAAGCAGTGGGCAACGAGTAGTCGCATGATCGGATTGAAATTGGCTCGGTCCATGTTCAAGTCCTTATCTGACCGGCGTTTCTGAGGGCGACATTTGTCTCGAGACTTCATTCTTGCATTTACTTTCGCTCGTTCAACACCATCGTAGTACGAATGGAATGATTCAATCATTGCAAGTAGAGTGCTTGTGTCGCTGAAGTTGGAAGATGGCCGGACAAGAAACTTGAAAATAAATAGAGGCGTTGAAGTCGTTCTTTCTAGGTATCGTCGGCATCGCTCGTCGTCGTCACGTCCTCGCAATATATATATGTAATAGTCCAGAGCTTCTCGGTCGTGAATAGCCAAAGCCGGGTGCTTCAAAATACTGTTCATCTCTTTCTGGGTCGGCAACAGCGACAGGACTCCGCTCGAACCATTTGATTCGGAATCTTGCTGTCGCATGATCTCTTGCAAAAGAACGATTGGTAATCGAATGCTGCGGAGATTGGCAACCCTTCTTCTCCAGTACTGGACATCGTCCTCTCTGCCCAGCAGATAGCTTGCTGGCATGTGTTCTAACAACCCCATTGCGGTTTTTTGCGCATGAGACGACCGATGAACCGCCTGGTTGCGTCTCCGGGGTCTATTGGATGCGTCTTGTTGCAACTTGCGATCGTTCCGCAAGTCCACCAGTCGGTGGCTTTCGGTGGCCGGATGGTATTCTATCGGCGATTGTTGCATAGCAGCGCTGCTTAGAGCTGAATGATAGCGGGTGTGCGCATGGTTCGACTGATTACCGAACAAGTGCGTCAGCACAATAGATGTCAGTTTTCATCAACGAATCTGGGTAGCCGTTGGACATACCGAAATGCTCAGTCTCGCGCGAGGCGGCACCAGCCGCCTTTGTCCAAGCTGTCTTGCAACATTTCTCAGCATGCCTCCTCATGTCTCCGATATACTTTTGACGATCGTTGCGGCAGTCATGCTTAAACCGACACTGGCGCCTGTTTTAGACACAGCTTCGCGGCCAAAAAATCGAAAAAGACAACAGGAGTGAGGTAATGGCCATGCGTTTATGGGGGCTTATGCATGAAGCGGGGCTGCTTCATAACCGTGCAATGATCGACAGAGATGTAGATTAATTATCGGACACGCTATTTTCTTATGACTTTATAATTTTAACTTCTTTGTTCTTTCTATTGTGCGGTTATATTCCTTGTGGTTTGTGAAACATTGCAGCCCCTCTCAATTCTTCTATGAGTTGACAAATCACCGGTTTATGAAATGGCTCGTTGCAGGCATCTCGCTCTACGACGAGCCTGCCTTATCTTTTGACTGTTTCTGCTCTTCTTCATCGCTCGTCTTCTCCTTCCGTTTTTGTACCACTTCCCAATTATATACTCTCGCTGTCGCGACTTCCATTGTCTAGAAGGTAATGTCAGCTCGATTTCTGAAGTGATTATTGTCGCTTAAAACACATACTGTGATTTGCTCTCTCAGAAAATCCAAGTCCTCCTCGCAGTTTGACAGACTTGCCTGGGCCGCGGAGAGTTTCGAAGTAAGCAGGACTTCGGCTTCATCTATGGGATAAGACAACATCACATTGGCCTTGAACGATTAGTCAGACACAATTACATGTTCTTCTGGTGACTTGCAATATACTTACGCCGAGCCATATATAAACTTCATTAGTAGCAGGGACATTCGCCCTTGCATATAGTGTGTCATTGAGCTCGAAAGTCGTCTCTATGGGTTCAGTCTCGTCCTAATAGCGCTCGTGGTTAGTTCTGTCGAATTGACAATAGTATTTCGGTACTCTACCCTTCTAAGTTTTAGGAACTTGACAGTTTCTAGTGTTTTCTGGATTTCTGGTATCTTTTCTTGCAAGCCTCCCATTCGTTTTTGGAGATTCAATTCCATAAATTGGTATTTTCTGCCCCGATTATATTAGTGGTTGTTGCTCTCGATCGACGGCAGACACTTTTCCCGTGCAAGAATTTGCACTCTGCAGCTGTTAGCGAGGCCACTCACGAGATCATCTCCTGAAAACTACGCAGCGTAGGCTCAACATCTTGTCTAGTGGCAACATAGTCCTCGACTTTGTCGACGAAAGGGGCATATAGAATGCCTCGAGGGTTCGTCTGAGCATCTTCCTGGCTGCTGCACAGAGCATTGTCGGTTAGCAAAATAACCTTTGTGCAGTTTGTAATGGTCGAAATAATTCGAGAACTCGCCTTGCAGCCGGTGCTTTGCCCGTGCTCGCCATTTTCGCGAGCTGTCTGTCCTCGAGGTTGAGTCGGGCTTAAAGCTTTGCCAAGAGTACTGCTAATATTTGCGACTGCCATTTCGTCAGTGGATTGCTCACCTCGGTGGGGGGGGGAAGGTCAAGGTGGGGGGGCAGTGGCTCACCGAGAGTTATCTGTTCACCTCTTTAACCCTTCATCAACCGTTCAAAATACCCTGTAGCAATGATCATTAAAAAGTTCGAGCAAAGGTGGCAATGCAAGAATGTCAGGAGGTGTAGAGGAAGTTGCACTAAAACAAAAGTAGCATCCTGCTTAAACTACGTATTACAAGCCAAATATATGATCAAGTGCTTGAAATTAAATTGCCTATCTGAGCTCGCTAACCACACATAATCATTCCGATTGAAAATACCACCCTCACTTACTTGTATTTCGTGCGTACAGTGTTTGGCCACATCCACCTAGAAAAGCCCGAAGACGATTTGAGATATTTATGTTTCGCGATGCTCTGATAAAAATGTGGTGTGAGAATTGCCGCTGATCTCGAAATTGTATATAGCCAACATCGAGCGCCACGACTTTTGCGCAGCGCAGAACCTTGAGTAACAGGATAACAATTCTACGGTCTATCTTATAATCGTTGCCATTTAAAGTCACTCCTCAATTCGCACGATAGAATGTAATTGTCTCGCTAATCGTAACGCCATCTTCATTAGCATTTCATCATTCACGCCCAGACGTTGCCGTTCCACCCTGTTGAACATCATGCTGGTGCCGAAGAACAAGCTAGTCTGCTCTTTTCTTGCTGTCGCCGCCATCTGATGTTTCAACCGGGGCCGCTGAGGCCGTTGGCTCTCCTTCGTCCCAATCATCGGGGGCATTTTCATCCCAATTATCCACCACTTCCTCTAATGTACGCCCTCTGGAGGTACCTACATCTGCATCCACGATGCCCGTCTCCTGATCACCCCCAAGCTCGACATCTTCCACATCCTCGCCTGGGACGGCATTGTACGTTTTTCGTTGCCTCTTGCGCTCAAGCATGCGTTTGTGGTACAAAGAGCATAGCCCCAATCCAGCCAAACTGCCCACTACATTTGCCACAATATCGTACAGATCAAACTCGCGGTCGTTGGGAAGGATGTTTTGGACGAGTTCGGAACCAACACCAAGACACAACGTGCACACGACCAACGTCATGTTGAGGTTTCGGCGTCGGTTGGTATCGACGATCCAGTAGAACACTACCGTGAGAATGAAAAACGTCACAAGGTGTAAGAGCTTGTCATTGACATATTGTCCAAGCTGGAGTTTGGTGAGCCCAGCATAGCCAGCTATTAGAAGCAATAGCAGAAATACACCTGCAGGATGATTGCGCTAATTAGCTTGTGCGCGATTCATGTGGGACAAGTCGGTGGCTTTGGTCTTGCTGGCAAGAGGAGGTTGTACCTGCGAATGGTAAGCGTATCCGCATATTGCCAGGTGATTGAGTCAATATGGACTCGTGATTCGAAAACCCGAGAGGTAGTAGTAACCGGATGGACTGGAGCGGCTCTTGTCTTGGCAAGGCAAGGCTGGTAATTGGCGCAAGGCAGCTTGCGCAAGCTCCGAGGTGCCCACCCAAGCAGAGAAGTTAGCTGAACAGCGACGTAGCCAGCTGCAGTAATATAACGAATCTCAAATCTGTGAGTTGTAGGGTGAGTGTAGGGTGAGCAATAGCAATGGCCAGGATGGCCTGAAGACGTTGGAGGGACGTTGGAGGCGCGCGAAATCTTGGAGGCGAGCTGAGGCCAAAGGGTCAAGATGGAAGCCCAGCTTTGGGTGGCTTTTTTGTTGGTTAAGCTGTCAACTTCTGCTGTTCAAGAGCGGAAGCGGGAAGTCCACTGAAGTGCATGTATTCGAGGCCTGGACCCTTCCAGCCATGGGCATTTTAGCTGCTTTCGCTGGCTGAGCTGTTGCGGTACCTAAGAAGGCCCCCAGCCGGACAGAACGCTTGGTTTCTACTGGCTGCCGAGCGCCCATGACTTCATCGCCTGTCCCAAGGCGACAACGGCGTCACCTCTTCCGTTTGTTGCTGGACGTGGACGGCCTCGTTGTATCGAAATTTCTATTCTTCAATTCGAAGCGATACAAGCGATACAAGCGATACAAGCGATACAAGCGATACAAGGGAATCCTTGGAACTGACTGATTCTTTCCTTCCAGCGTGCTCACCATCACATGGAGGTGATGTATCACGTGATACACGTCCTAGTATACACGTCCATCATCCATCCACCTTCGGCAAGGACCAAGGTACATGTACGTCCAAGGCGGGCGCACCCGAGATTGATTGGTTGCAGATGCTGGTCTGAGGTTCCGGGCTGGCAGTGCATCGACACAACAATATTGCATTATTTCTGAACAGGTCGCAAAATATAATACGAATGCTGTCACCAATTTGTGAGGTTGCATTTCAGAAAGTCCCGGGCTGTTGCTGAATGTGAGGAAGCAGATGTTGCAAGGCCATCTTCTCAAGGGCGGCGAAACAAGTGCTCCGCCGAGCGCCAAGTCCGCTCTGCAAGTCCGAACTTAGGAGAGAGTCCCGCTTCGGGGAAAGCCTGCGGTACCACGCTCTCCCCAAATCCTCAACCTCACCTCTTGATCTGCCGACAAATCGCACCGGTCGCGATCCATCAAGACACCACCAACCCCATCTCGATTGTCGCGATACTTGGTCTTCCATCTATATCAATGCCGCTCTATCGATCCATGTCGTTATAAAATCGTCAATAGCCCTTCATCCGGCCCTACGCGAGCGCATCCTATCGCGCATGGCGACACCGCGCCTGCATGTCGCTTTCATCGCTACGGGCCCAATATGTCTATTTCCAATGGCTTGCCAGCTTGGCCACCCCCTGCGTTGCATCATACAAACAGTAGCAGGTCTTTGAACCATCTCGATGATAGAACGGCGCGTACCCAAACCCCCGTTGATAATACCACTGGACTGGTGCCTGAGGCAGCCGTCGATATAGAAGAAGAGAACCGTCGCGCTCTCTTCGCCAATTTATATCGCAAAACGGAGGACAAGATTGCCTTGATATTTGCGGATGATGGTTCATATAATTATAACGCGATTGCAGCCCTCAAACGTCGTGCGCCGACACCGACCGTCACGCTCCCCCCAACCACAGACCACGAACCTGTCAAAGAACCACCATTCAAAAAAGCCAAGCGTGCCATTGACGAAGATGATTATGACGACGACGACGACGAAGAGGACGACGAGGAAGCAGCAGGTGTTTCGTCTGGGCTGAAGAGGCAAGGCCCTACAGCTTCAGTTTCTATCAACCCCTTCCTATCGCCGTCGAAATCTGGCAGCTCCCCAGTTCACTCTGTGAACTCGCCTGGAAGGTTGGCTGACAAAACAAAATCAAGTCAAGGAGACTCGCAGAATAAAAGCAAGAACGGTGACGGTGACGATGATACAATCAAGAAGCTGGAAGAGGCCCGTCTCGCCACGGAGGAGGCAGCCAGGCGGAGCTTCCATACAATCATATATACCTTGGAAAACGACCGCACAGCGATGCTTGAACAGCAGCGCTTGGAAGATTCAGAGAAACAGCTCCAAGCTGAGATGGATAACAACCAGTCAAATGGCCCTGGCGGTGCGCAAGTGACCAATCAAGGTTCGCTCAGCAGTGCAAACCTCGGTGCCTCGAGCCTTACTCTCAAACATCTCATTGCCAGAATCGACATGAAACGCGACCAAGTACGAGCTTCTGATGCCGAGTTGAGAATGCTGATGAACGAGGTGCGGAAAAATCGAAGCAAATGGGCCAGTGAGGAGAATGTCAATCAGGAAGAACTTTACGAGGCCCTGGAAAAAGTTTTGACGGAACTGAAAGCACATACAGAATACTCCACCCCGTTTTTGACGAGGGTGAACAAGAGAGAAGCTCCCGACTATTACACATGTGAGTTGAAAAGGGACTTTTCCCCCCCAGAAACATTCGATTCAGAAGGGTGTCTGGCTAACGCGGAACGCTCTAATTCAGTCATTAAAAACCCCATGGATCTTGGTAGTATGACCAAGAAGCTGAAATCTTTAACCTACAAGTCAAAATCAGATTTTGTAACTGATCTGAACCTCATCTGGGACAATTGCCTAAAATACAACCAAGATATGAATTCGCCCCTTCGGCGAATGGCAAACGGCATGAGAAAGGAGGCTGAGAAGTTGGTTCCACTGATACCGGACCTGGTCGTCCGATCACGGGCTGAAGTGGAGGCCGAGGAGAGACGGAAGCAGAATGGTGGTGAAGACGATGGTGGTGACGATTCCGACGACGAACCAATCATGTCATCCCGTGGCCGTAAAGCAACAACAAAAGGAACAAAATCGCGTACTGCGCCACACGACCAGAAGGAGGACACTCCTGTGGTGGACCAGAAGCCAGTCTTACAGCTAAATGGTCTCTTGGGGAAAGCTGGCCGAGAGGGCTCCGAGGTTGATGGAAGCGGTTTCTCAACTCCACCGGTGGCTGGTTCGATCACTCCGTCCGGCGCTGTCAACGGTCATTCTGGTATTGGCAGCAATGTTGATGCTATGGATATCGATGGGACCAGCATCAATGGAATGGCTTTAAATCAAGCCTTTGGAGAGGTCGTAGAGCAAGCATACGAGGACGAGGAGTATAAGATCTGGAAACAGACGACTAAGAAAGACCGAGCGCTGGCTGCAAAAGAGCGCCATATTCTATTCAAAGACAATACGCTCAACACCGATGCCCCCGCACTGTTAAGAAGTCGATCCGGGATGCGATGGTTCCTCAAGCACCAAAAGGAGGCCGAAACGATGGGCATCTCCACACATCCAAGCATGGGCAGTGCTGCTGGTACAGGTAAGGACAATGCTGCGACCAAGCAATCGGAAACCCTTGCCGAGGGTATCGACGAAGAAACCGAGCAGGTGATGCCTGATTACTACAACTCCTTGTCCAACATACCGGACATCAAACCCAACCTGCAGTGGATTGAGGATAGCGATGGCCAAGTCATCAACCAGCACGAAGATTTTCTCAGACTAGTACCCAGTGGAACGTTTGTCGCACCCAAAAGTCGACTGACCAAGAAAATGGACGACAATATATATCAGATTCAGGAAACCAGGAAACTTGCGACCAAGATCTCAGTCATCAAGCAAATGCAGGTCCAATCACAAGTGTACACGAACCAGTTTCCCAAGTCCAATACAGATACTTTCCACGAACAGGACATTGAACCACATTTCATCTCCGATGATGGGCCAGTGATGGCACCAGAGACGTGCCAAAGTGCCCTCAAGCGCTCCGTCGGCAAGATTCTCTATCATACGGGGTTTGAGGAACTGCAGCCCTCAGCAATTGACACCCTGACAGGTATTGCCGCTGATTACTTCCAGAAGCTGGTCAAAACATTCAACACCTACCGCGAGGCCGAGAAGACATGTGTACAGACACTTCAAGGACCGGTTATCCAGCCACGCTTTACCCCTGAAGAGGTGGTGTTGCATACTTTGGATGAGACTGGCCATGATGTCGCGTCGCTTGAGCAGTACGTCATGGAGGATGTTGACCGCCTAAGCTCAAGGCTGGGTATCCTCCACGAGCGCATGAAGTTGCATCTCACAGACCTTTTGCGACCAGCCCTTTCTGCAGACGCTGGTGCCGACGGTGTAGGGGCCTTCAAGGATGGCAGTGACCAGTTCATGAGTGGTGATTTTGCCGACGACCTAGGCGAAGATTTCTTCGGGTTCCGCGCCCTTGGCCTGGACAGAGAAATGGGCCTCGATTCCTTCTCCGTCCCATTCCACCTCCTTCACAGCAGGGTTCGGAGTCAATACCAGATGCAGACGCAAACAGTGGGCTCCGAATCCACAGACGTGCTCGAACCCCCACCACAACTTGAGTCCCTTACCAAGGACAGCATCCACGACCAGATCGGGCTTGTCAAGAATTTCTTTCTCGCCAAGCTGCATGCTAATGGAGATCAGCCCCTCGTCGAAGACGAAGACTTGCCAGTCAAGCAGCGTAAGCCTCGTCCCAGATTGGGAGCAAGCGGCAAGATCATGTCCGCTCAGAAGCGGCCACCTCGGGAACAATTGGCGCTGGCCAAGAAGAAGAAGAAAATGGAGCTTGCCGCCGCCGCAGCAGAAGCCAAAGCCAATGTTTCGCCAGGAAAAGGCCACGCAGCAACCTCAGCCTCAGCCTCAGCCCTCGCTCCGGCCGCCGCCACCGCCGGAGCACCACCCTCCAACACCATGCCCGCCAAGAAAAAGTCCATCACCGTCACGCCCGTCCCCGTACCGAATCCCGCACTCCTCGCTCTCAGCGCCAGCATGGAAAGAACCGAAAGTATTCCAAGCCAAGCTGGTACAAGCCAGACCGACAAAGATGATGCCATTGCCATGATGAGCCCCGAGAGCATCGCTCAATAAAGCGTCCCCTCTCCCTTGTATATACATATAACATATATATATAGTTAGATATCCGTGGAGAACTATGCCGTCTCCTTCATCTGTTTTTTGTTCCTTTCACTGGCCAGGGAAAGTCCATATAGCGACTGCTGTTTTTAACCCATTGAATATCCAGGGTGCGAGGCGTCACGTTGATTCAATGGCTGCTCCGTCTTTTTTTTTTTTTTCACATCATCATCTTTGCCCCTGTTTTTATTGAAGTTTTTTGTGGGTCAGGGCTTTTGACTTGTCTTCTCTCATTCTTCTATTCTCACTTCTATTTTATTTCTCAAAGCAGACCAAAAAAACTTACAAGGTTGTTTTAATTTAGAAGGGGGAAGGGGGGGGGGGCGAGAGTTTTGAAAAAAACTTAGGCTCAAACGAGGCGTGAGGTTGCGTACTTTTGTGCCACTATTGTATTGTCAATATATTTGTACACGAGCCTATAAAGAGCGTTTCTGGTGCATGTGGCGTGTTGAATTGATTGCGCATCTAAAAGGGTCTAAGCGAACTGATGATGTGTTTGGTACACATTGCTAACGGGCACGTTTGCGGCCACGGCAATGCAAGGACCTTCACACATGGAGTAAGCGCACCAAGGACAAAATTGCAACACAACATGTGCAATGGGAATTAGCTTGTCTATTCAGAGTCAGATAAGCATTATCTCACTCGGAGCGTTGAGCACCTCTGTGAGCGAGTATGGATGATATTCCACCTCGTTTGTTTTTCCAAGTTGAAGCCAGTTGTCGCCGACAACTCCTAACCTCTCCGAAACCTTTCCGATACATGAAACAAATGAAACAGCGAAATCGAAATAGCTTCGCCAAGTTTGTAAAAGATGAATAAATATCAGTTGCGCCAGCCTGTAAAATGCAAGTTGTTGAACATTCGCCGTTTGGCCTGATCCATGTTAAATTTCCCCTTGTGTAGAGCTTCGACTCCAACATTTTGTTGACTCCCCTTCATGTCATCATGCTTCCGTTGGTCCTAAGCACGTGTGTTTCTGAGGTATGCTGAACGTCTAGACGCCAGCATCCAAACGCCAGCCCTCAACCGGGAGAGGGAAGGCGCTAGTCCAAGTAAAGATTTCTTTGCGAAGCTCAATGATGCGAGTGACCTCACCGCTGGCAATCTTGGCCTTGAAGTCCTTCAGCTTGTTGGCTTCCTTCGGGAGGGCACCCTGGACGTCCTTGCAAATCTTGATACTCTCATCAATGTACTTGGCGACGCGCTCAAAGTCACTCTCGCCGAAACCACGGCTCGTCATGGCTGGTGTACCGATACGGATGCCGCAGGGGGTCAAAGCGCTCTTGTCACCGGGGATAGAGTTCTTGTTGCAAGCAATGTTGATCTGCTCAAGAACAGCCTCAAGACGAGCACCGTCCAGGCTGTGCTGGCGAAGGTCAACAAGCACCATGTGGCTGTCAGTTCCGTCGGCGACGAGCCTGTGACCAAGCGTTTTGAAAGTCTTCTCCAGAGTCTTTGCATTGGATACCACTTTCTCCTGATACGCCTTGAACTCAGGTGTCTGAGCCTGCTTCAGGGCAACGGCCAAGGCAGTAATGGTGTGGTTGTGAGGACCACCCTGATGACCGGGGAAGACGGAGAAGTTGATGGGGCCCTCGAGATCGTAAAGGGTCTCTTTTCCAGTCTTGGCGTCAACAGAGCGGACTCCCTTGCGGAAGAAAATCATGGCACCACGAGGGCCACGGAGGGACTTGTGCGTGGTCGTGGTAACGATATCGGCATATTGGAAAGGAGTGGGAATGACCTCGGCGGCGATAAGACCGGAGATATGGGCCATATCGACAACAAGGTAAGCACCGACAGAGTCAGCAATCTCCCGCATGCGCTTATAGTCAATCAAACGACAATAAGCCGAGGTCCCGGCGACGAGGACCTTGGGGCGGTAGAGGATAGCGTTCTTGGCGAGTTGGTCATAGTCGATGATGCCAGTCTCAAGGTCAACTCGGTAGGGCATGGTCTCAAAGTAGGTTGAAACGGCAGAGATCCTAGAAAAGGAGAAGAAAAGAATGAGTCAGCAACAAATTTTTTTCTGACAATGCTGAATACCAGCGGCCAAGTTTATAGGCAAGGTGGCAGTAGTATCTTACTTTCGCTGAGGAGTCTGGTAGCCGTGGCTAAGATGGCCACCGTGGGGAAGGTCAAGACCCATGAGACGGCCGTGAGGAGGCATGATAGCCTGATAGACCTGCAGGTTGGCAGGGCTGCCGGACAAGCACTGGACATTGACACCCCACTTCTCCGAGTCGAGGTGGAAAGTCTCAAGAGCACGGCGCTGGCAAAGTAGCTCAATCTGGTCAATGTGCTGGTTGCCGCCGTAGTAACGAGCACCTGGGTAACCCTCGGAGTACTTGTTAGACATGGGAGAGCCGAGAGCATCGAAAACAGCACGTGAGGTAATGTTTTCGGAGGCAATGAGAACAATGGACTCTCGCTGACGCTGGATTTCATCACTCTGCAGAGGGGGACTGTTAGCATGCCTGCGAAGTCGGAAGGATTTTGTCGAAAGTCTTGTGAAATCAACAAGTGAAGCGTACCATGATGGAAGCCACCTCGGGATCGGAGTCGAGAAGGGACTTCTCGAGCATCTAAACAACACAAGGTCTGTTAGCCTGGCAAATTCTCTCTTCATTGCGAGTCATCATCACGCTGTTCCATTCATGGGCGGGGGCAGTCACGAACCTCCCTGTGAGCGGAAGACAGGGCGTAGTCGGACGACATGGTGAATGCTTGTATATGCAGAAGGGGTATCGAGAAGGGAAAGGAAGAGGGTTGGACTAGAATATTGAAAGCCCAATGCGAAGGTATGGATGAGAGAACGAGGGATAAGCAAAAAGTTCAGGAAAGGAAAAAAACTGGAGGGGCGAGATCGGGGATGGAGGCGGTGGCGGTGGGGTGGGTGGTTGTAGCGGGGTCTACGGAGTATGTCGTTTGGGCGAGAGAAGGAGCGACCATGGAGGAGGAGGGGTCATTGAGTCGCCCAGCTCATGGGCATGGGCGCGTTTTTCTTGAAACTCGGGTTCATGGACAGAGAAAGGATTTTCGCATTTGTTTTGTGTCTGACTCGATACCGTCGACACTGTTCTATCGCAGTCAATGGATGCTTGGCGCAATCAATGGGATGAGTCGGAATGACCCCTCGAAACTTCTTTCTGTGTCAATCCTGGATACAAGCAGCACCAAGACTCTCTGATTCAGCAAGCTCTCCGGGCATCGGACTACCTACCGAGTCTACCGAGTGACACTTGATAAATACGATCGGCCCTGTCCAATGAGCGCCACGTGAAAACGGCGCCTGCCCGGCCTCGCTCAACCACGTTCCCAGTTCCACGTACGGATCCGTACACGTATGTAGTCCGTACTGCCCAAGTTGAATGTACAACTCGTCATGGGCTGGCCATACGGGTTTCCAGCCCTTTCCCATGAAGAAAAGCAGCTACGACGCCAGGCTCTCGACTTTTATGCGTGCCTGGCCCACTATTCGGCCCTCGCACCAGCTCTTGCATTTCTTCTTTACCGCGTCTCCCGGCGTGTCGTGCACCAAGCCGGCCGGGCCTCGGCGTCCAACGAACAAGGCCGGTACGCACCTGTCCCCAGATCACCCGTGGTGAGAGCACACCAGCAAGGCACGGCCTCAGCCTCCGGGATCTCCGGGATCTCCGGGATCACCATCAAGTGGAGGAGACTCACATGGTGGCTCGGCGACGATGTCTACTTCGCCGGCTCTCACTGCGGCCAGTGGGATGAATGGGTCATCGGTGCGCTCTGGACGGCATGGCTGCTTGTCTTGACTGTCAAGGGAACAGGCAACGGTAAGACATGACCTTGACCCCATCTTCCCCATCTTCCCCATCTTCCACCTTCACCTGGCTGACCGAGAAGAACCAAGACTATTTCCACCTCACCAAGAGACTGGGCGCCATCGCCGTATCCCAACTGCCCATCCAGTATCTTCTTGCTCTGAAAGCCCTGAACCCTTTCGCCTGGGCATTCCGCTCCTCCCACGAGCACATCAACCGCTACCACAGAGTCCTGGGCCGCATAATCTATGGTCTTCTCCTCCTCCACTTGATCCTCTACAACGCCTACTTCATCTACGCGGGCATCTGGCTGAGACGCATCTTCAACCCCGTCGTATTCTGTGGCGTCGTTGCCTCCCTCGGGTTCCATGGGATAGCTGCAACAGCCACGCGTGCTGCCAGGAAGTATTCCTACCGGATCTTCTTCGTCACGCACCTGGTCGTGGCCATGCTGATGCCCGTGCTGCTTTTTTTCCATGCCTCGTCGGCTCGCTTCTTCATTATCGAGGCGGTGGTCATCTTCATCGCTGACCTGGCTGTCCGTCGCCTCACCACCATCGATGCACCCTCCGCCCTGGAAACTATCCCCGGGACGGCGCTCGTAAAGATCACGTCTTCAATACCCGCCCACAAACTTGCCAATTTTCGTGCCATCCCCGGCTCACACATCTATCTGAGCATTCCGCCCTCCTCTCGGACCACCACCGTCCCGGCGTCCAAGTCTTGCGTCGTGGACTATCTCCACAACCCGCTCACAGTAGCTGCTGTTGACGAGCGACATGGTACCATCAGCTTCGTTGCCCGTGTCCGAAGTGGACCCATGACCAACATTCTCTCGGCCTTCTCTTCTGCTGCCTCTCAACCAACCATGGAGACTCGCAAGACCGTTCTGGGCATCGAGGGCCCATACGGCACCATGACCGCGCGCTTCGGCCATTTACTCAGCTGGGGACCTAGCAGGGTGCTTCTCGTTTCCGGCGGAGTGGGCGCCACGTTCACGCTGCCCATTTATCATGCCCTGCAGAGCGAACTGCTCTCGGCCAAACTCCAGCTCATCTGGGCCATTCGCGGTGCCGGAGACGCCACATGGGCTGTTTCAGACGCGGCCACCGGGAGGAGTGTGCTTGAGGACCCGAGCATACAGCTTTTCCTGACAGGAGATATGGGGGTGGCAGATGGAGAAGGCGCTGCTGCTGGTGGCGACGTGGAATTGTCTCAACTGCGCCGGAGTAGCGGCCGCGTAGCGTCTAAACAAAATCGCAAGAGACCTGATTTCGAGAAGATTGTAGACGACATTTTCCGCCAAGCTTCGAGTGATTCGGTTGCCGTTATTGTGTGTGGTCCTTTGAATATGACGAGAGAAGTTAGACAAAGAGTCGGGCCTTGGGCGAGGAAGGGACGGAGAGTTTGGTGGCATAGCGAGACCTTTGGTTGGTAAATTTTCTACAACCCAAGTTTTGCGACAGGATGAACCGTGTTCAATCACAGAAAGTGAAACAGCGATAAGAATGTCGCCAGTCTACAGCGTGCGTTAGACAATACAAACACTTTGCATACTACATCACAAATCTTCTGTAATGGGGTTCAATTCAGTGTCTCAGAATCTTATCTAACAACAGCCAATCTTGCTCACTGTCTGTAGCGCGCTAATTGTGCCATAATGTTTTGTACTTGAGAAGTAGCGTCTCCGTTGCTCCCAGTTGGCTTCGCGTTACCTCCATTTGCCTGTAGTCCTCCATAGGAAGCCCCATATGGAACTTGAGCGGGTGGTGCATGCTGTTGATTACTTCCACCCAAACTGCCCAATATAGCTTGGATATCCACCTGAGGAGTAGAAACTGGAAGATTGGTGGCGGCATTGCCATGGCCATAGACTCCAGCTCCTGGTGGCGCAGCTCCTTGGCCCTGCATTGTCGAGAGTAATCGCTGAAGCGTTGCATTGTCAACTTGGCCCACGAGACTGGCAAGGTCAGCTGCGGATGCGGCAGGTGGTGGTTGCTGCTGAGGGTATGCGCCTGATCTCGGTGCTCCATTGTATGTGGGTTGCTGGGGATTGGCGCCGTACGGATTCTGAAAGGCACCAGGAACGCCATATACCTGACTGTAGTTAACAGCGGCAGCAGCAGGCAAGCCTTTCGCGCGAAGTATTACTTCAGCAACGGTGCCAGGATCGAGGTCCACATATTGGTCGAAGCGTACGTTGCTATTGCCATTTGATCGGTCGAACACCTGTACGGGAATCCTACCCAAATTCTGAGCACGAATGTCCAGATCCACCACAGCATGGACACCCTCAGCCGCCTGGCGCTGTACAACTTGATCTTTGGGGAAACGAGGGTGCAGGTACATAACCTCTGTTTTCAAACCCTTGGCTTTGAATGTACCCTCGACCCAGTTCACAAAGTCCCGAGTCACGTCGGGTTGCAATATGATTTGTACGTCTGGCACATCGGCACCGTACCGCCGAGGGAGGTCCGGTTCCGGCTCATGTCGTGACCTTCCGTGGGGACTAGGACTTCTTCTGCGATATGCATCACGATCGTTCCGACCATATCCGGGGGATCGAGATCGCCCTCGGCCGCCTCGACCAGAGTCGCTAAAGCTGCGGTCCCGGCCGCCAAAGTTGCCATCTCTTGAGTGGTGGTAAGCGTTGCGACGAGGCGAGTGATTGCGTCCTGGACGGTAATCATCGCGACTTTGATGGCCATGCTTCTCGTTCCTTCTTCCGCCATCGCGGCCAGTGTCACGGCCGCGGCCTCTATCTGGGCTCCGATTGCGCTCTTTTTTCGATTTGTCCTGTACTCGAGATATCTCGAGATCTAGCCACAAATTAGTTCAGACATTTCATTCCTCGGTTGGAGGGTATTACTCACGAATGCGGCGGCCCTTGATCTCAACGCCTTGCACATTTTCCATTGCTCTTCGGCCTTCGTCCACTGTATGATACTGAACAAATCCATAGGCAGACTTTAGAGAAATCTGGGCGAGTCTACCATATCTGTAAAACATGTCAAATACATCGCGTTTAGACACCTTGTCACTTGAGAGGTTGCCTGTGCCGTAAGAACGAATAAGGTCAGTCGAGCGAACAGAAAACGCCAGGGCGTGTCTGAATGGAAGATTGTAAGCACATACCGATGAAGATACGGGATCCATCAGGAAATCGATCCCACTTAGCTTCTGACATATATTGCCTCTCGTCAGCCATGAACTGGTCCCAATGACGCTGATACTCTACATCATGACTTTGATCACTGGAATATCCGGCTGCCGGTTGGGCCGAGTACGGCAGGACATTCAAACCACTAGCAGGGGGAGGCGGGAGGCTGGTGACGGAATCTGTGGATGTCCCAGGAGCACTGCCAGCATGGTATGAGGATGATTGGCCAGAATTTGCATGCGCAGCGGACGCATTGGAGTTTGCTCCAGTGGGATGATGCTGCGCTGCATATGACGGGGAAACGGAATATGGTTGGGGAGGTCTTGGAGGCAATGAAGAAGTAGATGGCAACGCAGTCGAGGACAGCAGAGATGCAGAACCCGTGGGCGGTTCAGATTCTGCCGAGAGGGCAGATGGATCATGATCGGATTTGGTTTCATCAGATTGGGCAGTGAGATCAGCCACGAGCTTCTGGATGTCAAGCGACGATGAGTTTTGCGACTCCGAAACATGAGGTTCCGGGCCATCTTTGGGCTTAGTCTGGGCTGATTGGCTTTCCTCTCGTTGGTCTTCCTCATGGTGCTGAGCTGGGGCAGAAGCATCGGCAGCAGATTCAGGTTGGGCAGCGTCTTGATGATCCGCGGCAGTAGGCATTGTGGGCGAGGTCGCAGTTGGGTCATGGACAATAGTTGGATGAGTTTCTGAGAAATGGTTGATGTTCAACTGCTCAGATGATGTGGAATCTTGGTTGGAATCTTGCGGGTCTGATGAAGATACATGGTGCTTATTGTGATGTGCATCTTCCTCCCCTGGTTCGACAGGTGAGTCAAATGTTTTGGCGTAATCGTCGTTGCTATCCAACGGTTCACGTTGAAGCTGGGGCTTCTCCGAAGCGGCCTGCTCTGTTTCCTCGCCATATGGATCGTTGAAGCTGTCATCATCTACGACATTGTCGTTGTCAGTGTGCTCAGTGTGCTGGGCGAGCAGAGGATCAACCACAGGATTAACATGAGGTGCCTCGGTGGCGCCTACAGCTGCGGCAACCATGGCGTCAATGGTGTCGACAGTGTCCTGGAGAGCCGGGACAACTAGCGGAGCTGCTGTGTGTACGGGTGATGGTGATACAGGAGACACGTTGACAGTGACCTGGAGTTCGGCTTCAGGTTCTATCATTAAAACAAAGATGTTGTGACTCGGGCCGAAAGAAAGAAAAAAAGCGAAGCAGAGACAAGAGCCTCTGGTAGGAACTCCACGAGCCTAATGGCTGGACAGAAGTTAGACTTTGATGGCTGCAGTGGGAGGAAGAGCTTTATTCACGGGTAGAGGTGGGGGGCGGACGTGGTGGGCGGACGTGGTGGGCGTGTTGTTTGGTCTCAGCAACAGTGCAAGACATCCATTGAAGCTGTGTTTGCGATTCGGCGACCAGCAAGGCCTGTGAGAGGACGCTGGCGCTGGCGTTGTTGTTGTTGCTGCTGCTACCGCCGTAAGAGCAGAGAGCAGCACCGAGTCGACAAGGTTGCGACGCTCCGGCAGTTGTTTGAGACCACGAGGGACGGACGGATCGAGCTCGGTGAGAAGCGCCGGCCGTGATGGTAATTGACAGGTGAGAAGGTTGAAGGAGAAAAAAGTGCTGGGCAAGGTTCTGCTCGAGGTGGAAAGTGGCGTTGGCAGCAGGTGCAGGGCGCAGGCAGGACTGGGGCTTGCGCAGGGCGTCTGCCTCGGATGATTGGCCTTGCTTCAGTGGGCGCTTTTCAAGTTTATCAGCCTGCTCCTTCCTTCCGGTCTGACAGTCTGACTCTGACAGGCAAACGTCACCTCAACCCGATGCACGCAAACGCCATAATGTGAACGTGGAACACTGAAAGCCTTCAGTATTCAGTATGGCTAGCAAATTTTTCAATGGCTCACGTCAACTGTTGGCTGCTACACGGCCCTCGGCGAGAAGGCTCGCCCATGTCGACACTATCAGATTGAAGCGGTATGATGCATTCGATGCACATTTCGATCGAGAGTGTTTGAATGAGGCTAGAAGCTGGTTTCAAACATTTGATCCGTCCAACTTGCCAAGAGGGTGCACCACTTATGCCCGGTCGAGTGGCCCCGGCGGACAGCATGTCAATAAGTAAGATGCAACGATGGATGCCTGATGGCGATGTGAGCTATCCCACTCACATTGATCTGTGTTAGGACTGAAACAAAGGCCACAACTATCTACTGCGTGGGAGAGCTTCTATCCGCATTGCCCAAGAATCTACATGGCAGCATTCGATCTTCAAAGTACTACGTTGCAAACAATGACTCTCTCACTTTTCAGAATCAGAGCCATCGTTCCAGGACTGCCAACATGAATGAAAACCGGCAAAAGCTTGTTGATGAAATCACGCGCATTTACCAGGCGACTACGCCAGGAGAGACAAGCAACGAAAAGAAGAAGAAATATGAGACAATGTGAGTTCTCCTCCTCTCGTTGTATAGGCTCGACGATGATCGTACTGATGTTGTAGTAGAGAGAAACGTTTTCATGATTCTCGCATCAAGCAAAAGAAGTTCGCAAGTGCGAAGAAACAGTCGCGAAAGGGTCCGCCAGGCTGACGACTGACCTGCCTTTTCAACCATGATCTGTTGAGAAGTCATGTCAAGTGCCACTTTGTACCGCTTGCAAGTTGGTCCTCCGGGGGGGCGCCGGAAGGGTTATAGCCAGTGCATTAGAGATTTCACATATACGTACGCACAAATTTTACGGGCAAGGTTCTTGTAAATAGGAAAAACCCAAATTATGGGCAGGAAGTGACACAGGAGCTCTTGACAGAACAAAGCATGAGGTCCAAGGAGACAAGACAAGAAAACAGAGTTTGCCAACCATGTCGTTCTTTCGAATGCTCGACAGATATAAGAGTCGCTGTTGGCCAAAACTCAGTCGGCTCTCGTTATTGATAACAATCTACCCAATATCGTAGTGCCGGCGCAGCAGCATTGGCGGCTCATCAACGACCCGCCACGTTTGGGGTGGTGAAACACAGCCCAGCTGGCTGGCTGGGTGGTCCCATATTATTTCCCGTATTATTTCTGTGCAGGTAAACAGTAAAGTGCCAGAACTGCCCTTTCTTGCTTAATCACCACGGACGAAAACGAACCTACATTGGGATTTGGGCGTGAAATATCTGCGGATTAGCGCATGTCAGTCAGTCGGGAACAAGAAGACGGCACTGCCATTCACCCGCGGGCCCTTCGCTCGACGACACCGCTTGGCGACACCACTTCTCCCCCAGTCACAGCTCAATCGCCGCATCGATCGACTAGCCACGGAGAGTTCAAGTCTCGCCTTCAGCTGCGAGGCAAGGCTCTAGCCAGGCCTAACCTGAAGTCTTCTTCCCCTCCAGAAGCGACATAGAGCTGGTTGGATTGGAACAATAGGACACACGAAGCGATGGACGGCCAACAACCTTCACGGCCCCAGATCCAGCCTTGTCGATACAAGGTTGGGAAGACACTGGGGGCCGGCTCATATTCCGTGGTGAAGGAGTGTGTTCATATAGACACTGGTCGATACTACGCGGCCAAAGTCATCAACAAGCGACTCATGGCAGGGCGCGAGCATATGGTACGTCAGTCAGCCTTGGTCTCCGTATATTCCCTGTTCAAAACCACCAGAAGTTCTTCCACACCCAACGAGTCCTGGCTAATATTGCCTTCCTTGCGCACAATCCTGTAGGTTCGAAACGAAATCGCCGTGCTCAAGAAAGTATCCATGGGCCACCAAAACATTCTGACCCTCGTCGACTATTTTGAAACGATGAACAATCTCTACCTGGTGACGGACCTGGCTCTCGGCGGTGAACTGTTTGACCGAATCTGCCGCAAGGGGTCATATTACGAATCCGATGCAGTTGATCTCATTCGTGCTACGCTCTCTGCGGTTGCCTACCTACACGATCACGGCATCGTCCACCGCGATCTCAAGCCCGAAAATCTTCTTTTTCGTACTCCCGAAGACAACGCAGACTTGCTCATTGCGGATTTCGGCTTATCCCGCATCATGGACGAGGAAAGGTTCCACGTTCTGACCACAACCTGCGGCACGCCGGGATACATGGCGCCCGAAATCTTCAAAAAGACGGGCCACGGCAAGCCTGTCGACCTCTGGGCCGTCGGGGTAATCACATACTTTCTGCTCTGCGGATACACCCCGTTTGATCGGGACTCCGACTTCGAAGAAATGCAAGCCATACTCAACGCCGACTACAGCTTCACACCTGTAGAGTACTGGCGCGGGGTTTCCAGCCACGCCCAAGACTTCATCCGTCGGTGTCTGACCATCGACCACACCAAACGCATCACAGCCCACGAAGCCCTCCAGCACCCCTTCGTCGCCGCCCAAACCTCGACCAATGGCGCAGGCGAGAATCTCCTACCCACCATCAAGAAGAACTTCAACGCCCGACGCACCCTCCACGCCGCCATCGACACCGTCCGCGCCATCAACAAGCTCCGCGAAGTACAGCACCTCATGGACGGCGCCCGCTCCAAAGAGCCAGACCGAGGCGTCGGTAACCTTGGTGTCCAAGGCAATGGTGCCGCGCGGAAAGGCGACAGCGGCATATGCTTTGGTAAGGAAGACAGCGGCTACGGCACACAGCACGATACAGACATCCCCATGCGTGATGCCAATGCCGCTGCCACTGCCTCTGTCACCAGCGTTCCCCCATCCCTACAACCCGGCCATCCATCAAACAAGATTATTCAAACGAGCAAAGGATTATGGAGTGCCTCCCCGAAGGGATAGTCTCGACTTTTGCCCGTTTCCCCTCTCTTTTCCCCCCACCTCGGGTAATGGCAAACAGCGTTTGATACAGCTCGTCATGGCCATTACACCCCGAGCGAGATTTTTTTCGGCCGCCCCCAACTCTGGTAGTTCTGCCTCTTGCCAAGGCGTAGGTACATGGCGCAGATGATGATTCTACTTTGCATTTATAACAGAGCGAGAACCAAAGTTGGCAGTCACGTAGGAATGATTTATCCCCGGTCAGGAATGTGGACGGACGAAGCGTTGTTGGCGATCGTTTCTATCTGTTCTATCCCATGAATAACGAAGAATTAGTTGCCGTGCCAATTTCCTGCTCACCCCGGCCCGTGATTGTAGCATCTTGACAACTTATGTGGGCCCGTCAACAAAGACCGTTCAAATCACGCAATTACATATTACCCCTGTAAGAATAAGCAAGTCATACCACGCACGCGCCTCGCTGCAATTTGGGAAAGTCCCCGACGGGCCGTCCGCACTTCATGCATGAACGAAACATGTTATAAAATCTACGTTGTATAGCCCGTTGGAAGACGCGGTTCACCCGGAACATAATCAAGTACGATACTCTCAAGTTATCGTCGGGCCGGCTAGCCATCTCGGCATGAAAGAATACTCGTCAAGTCCTACTGTGGATGATAAACGCGGACCCCGCTGAAGAAAAACCAACAGGATATTTATAATGGCCACCTGGGCGACAATCAGGGAAAATACATCTAATGTGCATTATGGAAAAAGTGTAGATTAAACTGGCTGCGAGTCCAACCGCAACTGTAGAGAAAACATGACCGAATCGAAAAGTGAACTGGTTTCAAACTTTTTTTTTGGGGGGGGGGGGTTTGCGATCCCTTTCTAATTCTAGTTTCTAGCGAGTGGCATCTTTGGTATTTCACCTTCCCGAGGTTCTGCCCATGTCGTCTCCCAAGACAAGTCCCTCCTCCTCAACTTTCACTCTGCAGTCGCACATGACCACAAGCCGCCATCTCGAAACGAATTCCGTCTGGCCTGGCGGGCCATCCATGGGACTTTCACCTGTCCCGTCTGTCCAAACCATGAGCGCCTTTTCCGTCCTCTGACAGGCTCTCTAGCGAGCGTATCGGTGCATGTCGAACCTTCCCCCAGACTCATATATGCACATATTACCTGTTATGTATACATTACGTACTCTATCATTGCGCAGCCATTCAATGGCTTAATATATGCAGTACGTTGGTTCGAGCTTTCACTCCCCTGTGACCTTCTCCCCCTTAGTTCTGCTTCAAATTATGAATCGACCGATGGAACCGGCGACCGTCACGCAATCGGAGAGGAAAGCAAGAATCCTGAACTAGAAAACACCTCGTTGCGCCAAATCGCTGTGCCGATGAATGCCAAAGATGTTTGTGGAAAAAGAAAAAAAAAAGAGGTTGGTTCGAAGATTAATATTTTGAGGTGGAATTTCTGGTATGCCGAGTCATTAGTAGGAGTCGTCAATAAGAGTTCTGCATAGATAGGGCCATGATGAGTATGATGAGCCAATCGTTGAAGAGTCGCGGCAAGCATGTTGCTACAACGGGGGGAGCATTTTGGTCGCTGTTTGAATGCCCTTGATGTTGTTGGAGAGTTGTTATTGCTGTCGGACAACCACGACCTCGCTCAACTCAACATCTCTTAGCAGCGCCTGGCCGTCCCACAGTTGGCCATTGCTTGTCATATCCATGACCATCATGCCCGGGACTGCGTCCTCGGATATGGTAGGACTCAGAGTACCACTGCTGGAGCTGCAGCTGGAGCTGCTTCCTAGAGTCCAGCCATCACTGGAGTTTTCCCGGCGATGTTCCAGCAGACCAAGGCTGAAATATTGGTCACCGTACTCCTCGTCAGCAACGCGGTGGCGGTCTCCGACTTGGACATATTCGTAGTCCCATCGAGTAATCTTGTCGGCTTGACGCTGAGGGAGATAACGGGCGCGGGCCGAGTAGAAAAATCCAGCAGCAATAAGACCGCCACCGACCAGATCGATGGCATAGTGATGGCTGAGGTACATGGTTGACCACCAAATCCAGGCCACGTAACCAATGAAGAACATTCGGAACTGCGGGAAGCAGTGACTCATGAAGAGTGCTTCAAGAACCGCATATCCCCCATGAAGAGAAGGGAACGCTCCAAAGGGAAGAGGCGCTGCGGTGAAATTGCTGGTATATAGGTCGATTCCGAAAATTTTGTCGATACGTTCCAATCCAGCGGGCGAGCCCTTCATACCATATGCAGCCGGTACCAAACCGTTTTGATCCTCATACCAGGGCGGCGTACAAGGGAAAACAAGCTGAATGGTTACTCCGAGAATGCTCATCCAGCCAAACGTGCGAGAGAAGACTGGTGCCGTGCCCGGGGCAGCAAAGATGAACATGAGCAAGGAGCACACGGCAGGAGCCCCAAAGTGAATGATGCCATATGGCAGCCAAGCAAGAATATCGAGGATGGCGTGTTTGTGCGCAGAAAGAATGTTGGACAGGTTGGCGCCGTATAGAACGTTCTCAAGGGCAGGCAAAACACGGACCCAGATATGGGGTCTGTACTCGTAGGGAATAAAACTGTATAGCAAATCATGTTAGATCTTGGCTCGTCACCGGTGCGGGGGGGGGGGGCAACGGACAATGCGGCACACAAAAACAAAATGTTGCGGTCAACGCAACGGAAGCAGGAGGAATACGTACCGACTGCAGAAAAAGTAGACAAGCCAGACCCATATGGTCACGGATGGCATAAAGAATTGTCGGGTTGCAGGCATGAGTAGTATCCAAGAAGCAGCGAGCAGTGCGAAAAATTTCAGCGCAGGGGCGGGTGGCGCGATCCACAAGGAGAAGAGTGTCAGGCCAGCGAGGAAGACATATTGTAAATCTGACGGCTTCCACTTGCGCTTCTGAAGATCCCGCAGGCCGTCCGAAATGTTGAAGGAAGTTCGGAGAGTCGTGACGTCTTCCGCACCAGGATGCGTCGTCTTTGACTTGGAGCGAGCCCGTCTGCGGCCAACGTTATAACGATCAGGGAGGTGGTTAAGAAATGCGATGGTGAGGTTTTCGGTCCATAGTGATGGCAGAACCGGCTTTCCCGGAGCGGAGCCGGGAAGATCCTTCATGATAGGGATATCGACGGAGCGGAAGCCACGATTGCGACTTTAATGGGAGAAACGAGTCGTTGAGTCGTCGGGGACTCGACGAGACCTTCACAGCGCGTGCGGCTGACGATGAGACGGGGCGCACGACGCGAGGATCAGGGCGATGGGTGGCAGCAAGCCTCGTCGAGGATGAAACCAAATATCTGAAAGAAAATAAAATACCCAAAGTCTATCTCATAATCCAAAGCTGGGCGAGAACCGAGGCTTCCGAGTTGATTCGAGACGCGAGCAAACGTCGACGACAAGGCAGATCTCGGCACGTGCCAGTTTGTCGTATTTTGTCGTCGTAATCGTCGGGGGACGGGGACGTAGACGGTTGACGGCGACTCCAGGCACGTGTGAGTGGGCAGAGGAAGACGGGGGAGAAAGGAAGGTCGAGAGTGGGAAAGACACGGAGGGGAAAGGAGGGTTTGTAGGAGAAGGTGACGAGGAGCGGACGGACGATGTGCTTAATTGACGAGGGAACGCAGGCAAGAGGAATGGGAGGCGGCGGACAGGCGGACAGGCTGACCAGACGGGGCTAACAGGCTAACAGGCTCTGGCTGGGCGGGTCAGGAGGCACGACAGGTCGGGGCGGGGGGGGGGGGTTATGGGAAGTTTGCACGGAGTAGGGGGAGTAAATGGGCGCTGGAGATGGGGAGACGGCGCGGATGGGAACTTGTGCAATTGAGAATTGAGCCCCGGGCACGGAGTTTTACTGCCTTTCCGGACGGCTTCGCAATTACAGCACCTGCGCGAGAGCGAGAGCGAACCGGACGGCAATCCCCAGCTAGCTTGGACGGCGGCGGCGAGTGCGGCGGCGAGGACGACGCTACCGATGCCATGCCACATTCAAAGTCTGCAAGTCTGCAGTGGCTTCAACATCTGAACTTGTTGACTGGCCCGTCAAATTCAAGCGCAGCCCCAAAGTCTGTGACGACACAAGCATTCGTCGTCAATTTCTCCACACGTCAAGCACTGAGGCTCAGCGAGTTCGCAAGATGGCGCTACTTCAAATGTGAGAGCTTCTGCACTTTTCCTATGCGACGCGGAAGCAGCGGCATGCGTTCTCGGTACCTCGAGCACAAGTACCCTGCCTGCCACTTCCCTTTCCCCTCTCGAGGTCACGGTAAATTAGGTGTGAGACTGCAGGGAACAGCCGGAAAAGAAAGCCAGGCAAAGGGGGGGGAGACCATGGGGGACCATCCGTCCAAATGTCCGCTGAGTGGCAGGGCCGTGGCTGGAAATTGCAGTGGACTGCGCAAGGTGCCACAAAGCGCCCAGGTTGCCAGGTTGCCAGGTTGCCAGGTTGCCAGGTTGCCAGGCTGACAGGCTGACAGGCGCTGACAGGCTGCACTGGAGTAAGCAGGGGGAGTTACGGCTAGTCTGTGGTGATGGTCGCTTGGCAAGAGCGACATAGTTGATGGATGTGCGACCAATCACATCGTGTCCAAATTCGAAGTTATCGATCCCAATTATTCACCAGGTGGCGGTGAATCCAGAGCAAAAGAAAGCTGTTTACTCCGGGGATGCACGGCAATCATGCACAAGATCACAACATCACAACATCACAACATCTGTTCAGCTGCGCGCAGGCAACAAGCATGCCGCCGCGATTCAGTGTGAATTGGTGCAATTGGTGCTTGCCACTCTCGGCAGCTGTCGGCTGTTGCTGACGGGCGCCAGCCTGGCATTGTGTCGCGGTACAGGTACAGATTGAACCTGCAGCTACGGATTACTCCATCAACAACCAAGAATCAATGACTTGAAGCCGTTGCAAGACGTCCCTCCACTTTGTCATGCAGCAAAGCATCATGCACTCATTGATTGGCTGGCCATTGACCAGGCGATGAATCCGCAACAAGTTGTCACCTAGTCATTTTCCCTTGTGCTTTGTACGGAGTACATTATGCATACGTATGTATGTCGGCCGAGTGTGGGTTCTCCACTTGACGAAACCCTTCGCAGCCCGGACACCAACAATGCCCCGTAGCCCGCCCAGCAGCACTTGCGTCGATCATGTATCGTTGACAATCCATGCCGGACGTCAAATTCATAGAAATGTGATAATCTATGAGAGAAGCGGCCGAATGAAGATGCGCCATGTGGCAATGTATTAGTCGCTCAACTTGGTCTTAATTTTCATTGTTCATTGTTCATTTTCGTTTTTGTATTGCCATAGAGCAAGAAGCCCCCATCCGACGGTGATTGATATCACGATGGTGAAATTCTCGTGTCTTTCGACAGGTTGGTTGGTCAAGTAAGTACACGACTAGTAGTCGAAACCGAGGAATGCGAACTACCTGCTGCTGCTCACGCACAACATATTGAACAGCTGTGTCTGGTGTGTGTGGCCCCAAATCCGAGCCATCCGACCTCGCTACGCTAAATACAGTGACAGTGTACATTAAGTTGGGTGCATGACACGGCGAGTGCTTGGCGAAACAGTCGCTGAAAGGCAGCAAGCCACGGGGCCAGACAGGGCACCACTTACTCCGTACCGTTGTGTCAGGACTCAGTTGCCCAGAGATGCCCAGAGATGGTTGGGAACAGGACGAGTTTAGTGCCAACACCGACCACGTGCGATGCTTTTGAGGCGTCGGGATTGATACACTGTCACTTGTAGCAAGGAAAACAGCCACAAAGCAGGAAACCCCTCGCACTCGCACGCGCGGAAAGCGGAAATTATACCGCATCTCTGGCCATCATCTTGAACATGACTGACCGCGTTTCGCGCATGAGCGGTTCAAGCGCGCTACGTGTGAGCGAAACAGCGAAACAGCGAAACAGCCACCAGGAGGTCATCTAGATGCATCCACCAACCAACAGCTGCTCGTCAGACAGTTCGTGCAACAGCTGCGGAGCATTCTCGCCGCATTCTTCAAGTTGAGAGGGAGCCTTGTCTACCCCGTATTATCAAGTGTCCGCCCCCCAATCTCACCCACCACTGCCACCAGCAGCCTGGCTACCTTGGCCGTAAGACATCTATCTCATCTGCAGGTCTCGCCCTCCGGCCCTGACCTTGTCGCGAGGCTTGCGATTAGATGAACGGCGCCGATCCATCTAATTTACGTGCCGACGAGGTTCCACGTTCTGCTCGAGTGAATCGGGCTCCTCGGCACGAGACTCTCCGAGTCTGCAGCGCGAGCTGTTGCATCGGACTAGAAAATCCGGCCCATGGTAATTTCCCAGAGCGAGGAGGCTGGGATTCTCTGGGGGGTCTGGGCGTCGGCGGAAGGCCTCCGGCGCCTGATGTTTTCGTCTCAGCTATTATTAACTCCGTAATCCGAGTGAAAGCAGCGAGCGCGACGGATGACCAAGAATAGGACTGTTTATTAGTCACTTGCTCTCAGGGGCAACTTGTCATTCCAGCATCGCCCTGTCGTGGTCATCCATCGGTGGCACTTGCTTGGCAAAAAGAAGGGGATGACGACATGACAGCCTGACAGTGAGTGCAGCCAGCTGGTGGCCGGACACCGACGCACTGGGGCTGGTCCCTTCCAACACTGTGAGAGTGGGGGCAGCCTCTTCAATCTTGTCAACCCAAATCCAAAGTCTTGGTTGTCTTGGTTGGCGGCAGGGGAGAAGGCATCGGAGGTACCGGGTACATCGGAGCTGCGTACATGAATCTCCCATCCCAGGACACGGATATAGCAGCATAGTCTCTGCGTTTGTGTCCGGCCTCGTCACAGACACCAGCAACAACAACTCGCAGTTTTGCGACAGCCAGCACATTCAAGGCGTTTGTTTGAACCGGCAACCCCGCGTTCTGAGAAGCAGTCAAACCAAAAAAAAAAAAAAATGCATCATGGACGATTTGCCATTTGCCATTTGCCAAAAGCAAACCCACATCATGCCGGAAGCGTGCGGCAGTATTTACTTTGCAATCGACGTCATTCCGACTTTCCGTCAGTCCCATTGTTCATCAAGCCTAGTCACAAGGCCGGCGACAGAAAAGGGCATTTCCGAACCGTCCACTTTTTTGACGCGTGATTTTTAAAAAAAAAAAATTTA
Organism: Epichloe aotearoae; assembly: GCA_000729855.1. NCBI lineage: Eukaryota > Fungi > Ascomycota > Sordariomycetes > Hypocreales > Clavicipitaceae > Epichloe > Epichloe aotearoae. Next base: position 55,931 of record JFGX01000011.1, read on the forward strand.
AAGAACTTTCTTTTTGCCGTAGTCACCGATCCCTCCGATGGGGACCCAGTCGGCGTTCCCAATTTTTTCTACCTATGGCCAATCCACCCGGCCCACGATTGGACCGTCTCGTGTCGGTGAAGAAATTGTGACTATGACTGGAAGGTAGAAGATCAAAATCAGAGGACGCCATCTTCTTGCTTCTTGCCACTGGAACTCCGTACACCTCTGTAACCGATAGGTTTGCCGGCAGGAGTTCACTTGGCAGATTTTGTTCGCAGGAGGTGGAGCTGGACCAGTACATAGATTAATTGATTGCATGCGCGTAAAATTAGAAGTGGCCCGGAGGGCTTGGCATTTTGCGGCCCCCCCCCTGGATTTCAGCACGTGCCCATTCACTGTGTCGGCGGGTCGAGAATTTCCCGACTCCCGATGGTTTTCCCCGTGATTGAGAATGATGTATTTCACATTGTCGGCTTACACGGTGCCGCTTTTGTGGCTGTTGCGACGAGGCATAGGATTAAGTTCCCCACGAGACTGAAAAGGCCGAATATCAGTTCACTACGCAATACAAAGGCTTTCGGGAACAAGGAACCGCAAGTGTTGTACGCAATATGAAGAGACATGACATGATTTGGTTTCGACGCGAATCGAAGTGCGATCGTGTTCCGGCTGATGCGGAACAGACTCACTGCACGTGTATACGTTTGGGTCTCGACACTGGCATCTGTACAACGTCGCAGGAGTATGTTCATACTTGAAAGCTATGGTTCCATGATGATTGCTCTCCAAATGCAGCAGCCGTGCTTTCCTTTATATCCTGCGCTGCAATGCGAAATACTCGTACCTAGTTACAACCCCCCCCCCCTCCTTCATCTGTAAAGCCATCTCAGCGACCATTTTCAGCTCCTTCTCTGGTCCAAATATCTCGCCAAACCAAGGTTGAACGAAACCACAATGCAAAATGTACTGTACTGTCCTTTTTCCTGTGAAACGCCGAGCACCTGAGCTTCTTGAGCAAAAAAATTCGCCCTCTTTCATCTCGTCAATATTGCGCGCAAGAACTCTACCAACGGCGCTGTTTGTTGTGCCCTTTGACTCCCCTGAGTCTTTGAGCTCCTTGTTCCCTTTGGACCGTATGCGTATGAGAGCAAGCCACTGGCTGCTCAAATGCGTCTTGGACCTCGTCCCATCAGAGAGCGATTTGTTACAGGGCGATACCCCCCCGAGCCAGGTTTGGGCGCCTAGCCTGTACTTTGGAACTTGGGAGCTGGAACTGGAGTTACTTTGCCCTTACTGCCCTTGCTGCCTTGTGCACTTGGCGGGGGGCTCTGCGCGGTGGCTGCGACAACGGCTTTCTCTTTCTTCTCCCTTTTGCCTTTTGTCTTCTTGGTATCCCTGCTCACGTGTGGTGAGGATGTCAGGACAGGTTGAGGAGGGACTGGCACAGGAGAGACCTTGGGGGGCTGAGATGACCCTGGGATAACAGGAATGGGAACAACAGACTGGCGAGGCGCAGAGACAGGCGTTCCGGCCTTGGTGGTCTTATTCTTCAGCTTTGATGCTGGTGTGGATGCTGCTGGCGTGGACGAGGGCACATTCGGCGGCACAACCAGTGTCGTCTTCTTGGTAGTGGACGACGACTGTTCATCAGAACCCAAGTCAGGACTTGCGTTTCTCTGCGTCTTCTGCTTTTTTGACTTGGATGTTGCTGACTGATTCTCCTCCATAAGTTGCTCTGCAGCAGCGGCGGCCTCATCCTCGGAAGAAAGCTTTCGTTTGCCCTTGCGAGCTGTGTCTGCATCTTTGCCCTTCTGCTTCTTCTTCTTCTTCTCCTTTTTGTCTGTCTTTGCTTGTGCCGAACCTGATGGAATGGCGAGGGCGGGGGCATCAGTCATGTCAACGTCACCCTCGGCATCAGACTCATCGTCACCACCAATCTGACCCATCGGGGTGTGGACGCCAAATGGCTGATATCTAGCTTTCAGTCCCTTGGGTTGTGCACGGCCAGTCTCCTCCGGCGCTGGCCTGCTAGACAAAGCGCGAAGGCTTCCATTTCCAAGCTGAGCAACTTTCTTGACGTGCATTACTTTATCAATCTGCTGGGGAGCTGTGAAGTCATCTTTAGTCAAAAGTCCTATATGAAATGTCGCTGTTTTGCACAGTGGTACTCACCAGATTGGTATCGGGCTCCGTCAGCAGACGGGATCAGGATCTGGATTGAGCTTTTGGGCACCATGCTGTCAAATGAAATACCATAGTCTTCACCGTCATGGGAGAAGACTCTATCTGCTCGGTTAGACTGGGCCATAGGGATTTCCATGTTCTGCACGACAGAAATAGGCACATTGGCCGGGACCGTGAAGTACCAGACTTGTTTGCCTTGCAGATTAGCCTCATTACAGACTTGAGCCACATCTTGCCCATGAGCTCCATCGTCACTCTTTCGGAGAACGAAATCAGGGGCGATGAAGTTGGGCGGAGCAATGACTTGGCTGCCTTGGTTCCGATCGGTGATGTGCATCGACTCGTCTGCATCACCGTCATCAGGAGTCTCGGAGACAGAACCATCAGAGGACTTTGCTGAAGACGACTGCTCTGCCGTCTTGTTCGACTTGACAGGGGCTACGTTTTCCTCTTCACCATCGCTGTCTTCCTCGCTGGAGCTCGTATCTGAAGAAATGTTTATTGTAGTTCCATTGACTGATTTAGAGACAGCTTTAGAGGCTGCGGCAGGTTTCGGGTTGCTTTCATCATCATCTTCAGAGTCGCTTTCGCTGGACTCCTCATTCGCCTTAGGCCGAGTTGTGTTCTTTTTGGGTGCTTCATCTTCGCCACTGTTGCTTTCGTTCTGTCCATCTTCATCTTCTGAATCAGAGGCAGAGGCAGAAGTAGATATGGACGTGTTGCCCGATGTCGCTGCAGACTTCAGAGGTACTCCATTAGCTCTCACTTTTCCCTCACTTTCCTCTGACTCGGATTCAGATTCGGATTGGCTGCTGGATGCATCTTCGGATGAATCCTCATGCGTGACAGGCTGGCTCTTGCTGCCAGACGCCGCCTTGTTGGCCGCAGCTTTTCGCTCGTCGTCGCTATCGGCGATTTCTTCGTCCTTGTTTCTTTTTTTAGATGTCGCATTCGAGGCTTTCGCAGATTGGGGTGCTAGTTTTCGCAGAAAGTCGGAGCCTCCCTCGTCACTGCTGCCGCCGCCGTCGCTGCTGCTGCTGCTGGCATCGCTGTCTTCCTCATCGCCAACATTGTTGCCAAAGATGCTTTTGTCAATGCTGCCGAGTTGCTTCTTGGTAGAATTTGCTGGTTTCACACCAGGTCTTTTGTTGTACTGAGCATCAGCACTGAGGCCCTTTTGGGTGTCTTCGATATGTTTGCTCAGGGAATACACTTTATAGGGTCCCTTGGGTGCCATTTTGAGCAAGTGATTAGCACGCAAATGGCGGTTACGACAGCAGAAATGATGCTTTACCCCAAGGTATTGTAGGTGTTGGTGGGTTGAAGCAGAAAGTTTGGAGGAAGCGCGAAATTTTGGCGTTTCTAGCCCCACATATTCGCGCGCCGCGCCGCATCTGTGAACGGGTGCCCGGATGTGTGTGTCAGCCTTGCAGCTGGCAGGCAAGACTAGGCTCGTGGCCAAAAGTGAATCGTGCCAATTCCCTGGTGTTATCGATAAGCTCGACATCTTCAACAACAGCTTCAGTCTGTCGCAAGACGTTCCTCCGGAACATATAATGGCGAGGGGAATATTGATGGCCTGAGCTAGTACTTCAAGTTATGAAGGTCATCATGGTCCCGTCGCAAGACATCCCGAAACGCACCATGTCATCCAGTAAACGTCGAAAGCTGGAAGGCGAACTTCTACCCCAGTGTATGTTTGTTGTCCCATTTCTCATTTGTAGAGAACATGCTAATTTGTCATGTAAAGCCCCGGTCAGCGCGGTCAGCGCGGTCAGCGCAATTGCAGCCCGTCGACGGCAAGGCGTATCTGCCGTACAAAGCCAAGCCAGCTCACCGGAGCTGATGACTCCAAATACAAACTCGTTCAGCGCTCTTCAATCTCTGAAACCCAACAAAAGCAAAGGGCCAACTCCATCCGCCAAGAAAAGTGCGAAACAGGCTTGTCTCCGCCGCAATGATGGCAATCGACCCAGCGGCTCACCAACGCCTCTGGGTGAAAGGTGAGAAACAAAGCCCTCATCACCCCAAGGAGAGCTTTAAAGTCTAATGAAGCGCATGAAGCCCGGAAATCGACAGCTTAGCTACTGATTTCAAACCTCCAGTGATATCTTCCCAGCCTCATAATATAAGTTATTCGTCCTTTCTACTGTCAAAGGTCAAGCACCGTACCATGGCCGATGGCAGCCTGGAAGTGAGCTTGGACGCTGGTGAGGTGAGGTCTCGATCTTTTCAAACGACGGAATAAAGCCTGGGGTCTCTATTGACCATATATGTTAGAGATTCATCGTACTTGGAAGTTTTGGTATCCGTGTTGTGGCTGGTGAGGTCACTGTTGCTGGCGCGACGTTGCGGTCTTCCGAGAGCATCTTTTGGGTTCATGCTCCTCACTGCTTTGCCATACCGGTTATACGAACTACACAAAACTGTGAACTGCAGTTCCACAACGATGTGAACTCTGTTCATCTGAAGAAACTGGGGCGTCTGTCGCCGTTACTTAGAAGACTGTGGAATGAGCCCGTCGAGGCTGACAGCAGCGCCGGCAAATCGTTTCGTTTTGTATGTGCTCAAAAGTTGACAGAGTCTGTACCATCATCCCTGACCCAATTGCAGATTAATGACTCGTCTGATGGTCCTAAGAGACGTGCTATTCATGAGTTGGTCTCCCCGCCAGAGTGGAACAAGCTACTCGCCTCTGTCGAGCCCACAACACGTTCTGGCCACCAGTATTCGGGGTTTATCTGTGGCCCCAAGTCTGCAGGAAAGTCTACCTTTGCAAGGTTGCTCACAAACCGCCTTCTGACTGTGTATCAACAAGACTCGAAGGCAGTAATTGTACTTGATCTTGACCCTGGACAGCCCGAATTTGCGCCTCCAGGGACAGTGTCTTTGATACGGGTGTCAAGGCCGAACCTCGGGGTGCCATTCACTCACACCTCCTTCGATGACCCTGGAAATACCACTGTCCGTTGTCATACACTGGCCGCAGTCACCCCTGCCTCGTCCCCCGACCTCTTTATAGCATGTGCCATCGACCTGTACGAGTTTTATCAGCGCCACCATCGCAAATGCCCATTGATCATCAATACTCCCGGCTGGATTCTCGGCACGGGTCTAGATCTCCTAGTTGCCCTGATTACGAGACTGCGACCAGCTGAAGTCATCTACATGTCTGAAGACGGCCCTGCTGACGTTGTTGAAGCTCTCGAAGCGGCCACCAAGCACAAATTCAGCACACTGCCCTCACAACCGTCAGAGTTCATGTCACGCACATCTGCACACTTTCGGTCTATGCAAATGATGTCGTATTTTCACTCGCAAGTACAACCCGATAACAAAGCAGCGACGACCTCGTCTATAAAATGGGCTGCCCAGCCTCTTTCTCACACGAGACCCTACGTAGTGCGATACGAGGGTGAAAACCAAGATATCATGGGTATTCTGTGCTACGACTGCCAAACACCACCAGAACTACTAGCAGCGTCCATCAACGGGGCCGTACTTGCCATCGTGGAGATTGAAGAATCCACAGCATTTCAGGAAATCGACAAGACCATTTCCACTGTTCAAGGTGAAGCAGAAAAAGATGTCGAGATCTGCAGGACTCCAGAAGGGTTGCCATTCATCGTCAACTCAACAGATGGGACCCTCGATCCTCGATACAGCCACACCATTGGACTGGCACTCATTCGAGCCGTCGACACGAAGAACAAGTCTCTCCAGGTCATCGCGCCGTTACCGACGGCAACTCTTGAGCGAATACGATCACAAGGCAAGAACATTGTTCTCGTGCACGGAAATTTCGATAGCCCGCATTGGGCGTATACAGAGGACTTGTATGAGAGGGCGGAACAGGATGATGCGGCGGACAAGGACCTCCACATGTCAGATGGAGAGACCAGCGATGATGAGACTGAGGCCGAGGCCGTCGATTGCACCGCGCAGGCTGGCCGAGCGTATACCAGCGAGTCATCGACCGTGCCGTGGATAGAGACTTTGAGCGGAAACCAGAAAAGACCAGTGGGATCGCGCGTTTGGCGAGTGAGACGGGATTTGGGACGAAACAATGGTGACTAGAGATGAATAGGGCCCCTAGAGCATTGCTTAATGTACTGAGAAATGGGGATGGGCCACCACGGGCTCCATGCTCTTTGGATACTTCAATTCATCTGTGAAGCAGAGGTTATATGTAGAGAAAGGCCCCTCCTCTCCTCACCGGTGGCATGTATGAGGCATGTATGAGTAATGTCGATTCAAGGTGCAAACCGAAGTGGGCATGATTGGGTGCCTCTGGTGGGCAGAGCGAGCTGAGAGAGCAAATGCGGGTTCCGGATGTTAACAAGCCGCCCCAAGCACAAGCAAATGACACCACCAACAAACAGTTGGGATCAAGGGTATGCAAGCAACCCAGTCCGTCTGCTGCCCAGCCTGCAGGCTTAGTGAGGTAAGGCAGGCTGAGACAAACTAGGTTAATCAAGAGCGGATCAAATGCAAGCGATATCTTGTATTCCTATAGTTCTGTCCTAAAATTGTAGCCATTCAAGAGCCGAGCTCGCGCTGTTCAAAAGAAAGAAAACCCCCCCTTTTGCTATCATCAATCATTCATCCACTTCATCTGCCATTACCTCCAACATTGCAATTACCCATCTGTGACCTACTTTGCCGGCTTCACCTTTCCATCCATCATGGCCGCCTTCACTTCCTTTGAGCTACTTAACTCGGTCAACTGCTCCCATTGTGGATACAACAACATCTCTGGAGCTACCACCTGTGCTGGGACTAAGAATGGCAAACCTTGCGGCAAGGACATCCCTACGGTTGTCAAGTAAATATCCTCATCAGTAGGTTTCCATTCATGTTTATAGGCTCGTCACTGAGACAAAGTACTTATCCAGGCCTTGGGTGAAATTTCGTCATAGGACCGCAAGCAACACACAAAAAGTGAAGGATAATGTAGCTCTAGGCTTTTTGGAGTGGCCCAAGTGAATATACAGGCACTGCCCAATGGACCTCTATTCCCCTTTCCACCAAGTCATCCATTCATCGGCGATTTCAACATAGCCTTCTGTTGACAGCCGTCTCTGCACCCGCCGTCTCCAATCTACTCGTTCGTCACCAGTGCCAGGCAAATCCAATCCCCCCGAGATACAAAACCTGGTCCTGATCCAGTCCTTAGGGACAAACCCAGCCATCTCCCAGTCAATAATGCCAAGCGAACCGTCACCATCTATGATGAGATTTCCCGGGCCCAAGTCGCAGTGAGAAAACATGAAAGCAGAGCAGTCCATGCCTAATTCCGCGCAACTCTTCAGCAGGTTCTCGTGACTGAAGTCCTCCTCCTCGCCACGTTTGATAAGAAGCGGGTCGAGGAGCTGGTTCCCATCAAGACCGCCAATGTGCTTGGCCTGAAGTTTCCCTAATTCATCGCAAATATCCACGACACGGTCCACGTAGTGACACTTTGTGACCTCATCCATGGTTGGCCACGCCTCGGCGAGGGTCTGCCCGGGCACTTTGGATAAAACAAGGTACTGCCGGCCGGCCCATTCGCCGTGATAGAGAACATCCGGAATGGCGAAACTGGGCGGTATGGCCTTCACACCGGCTAGTGTGACATGTTCCCGTGTCGTGCTCGGTGAGTTGGAAATCTTGACCTTGAGGAAGGCATTCCCGATTTCCCAGACAGCAGAGACGCCGCCGGCGTCGTAGACCAGTCGTATCGGGTCTGAGGACGTGGTCGACAGAGGCTGAGATGCCGGTGGTGTTCCGGGCGCTTCGGAAACGCTGTAAAATGAGCCATAGCCATCGCTCCAGAGGTAGCCGGGCGAGGTTGTGGAGGAGCGGGAGAGGAGGAGTCTGTCGCCCACCAGCCAGGTCTGGCAGTCAATTACCCGGAGTGATTCGTTGACGGGACGTCGGGCCGCCATTGTGCCATTGTTTGGAGGATTGCCGATGGCTGCGACAGGCTTCTATGTAATCCGTAGCTCTCTGCAAACGAGTCCACACGCTGGTGGCGGCGTTACTCAGCAATTCCCCTTGCACCTCCCGCTTTTTATAGGGTGGCACAGAGGGTGACACAGAGGGTGATGGCGGGTGGCTGGGCGGGAGGATGGCCTTGGGTACTGTCACTGCACCTCATTCGCCGTCACCGCCTCCAAGTATCCCACGCAACGGAGAAGAACGCGGCCAAGCTGTTCATGACCCAAGCAGAGATACGTCTGTCGCCGGGTCTAGTCTGAGAGCAGCATATATCATCGTGTCCGTTAATACCTCGCGACCAAATTCCTAACGAAAGGTGCTCGGTGCGGAGGAGTATCCTATCCCGACGGTGAGCTTTCAGGGCAGTAGAGGTCTCAAGTGAATTGATGTTACTAATAACAGCATCGGCCGCCTCTCTCATATTAATCCTGCACACGACTGCGTACCACGCGCAGAATTATGAAGAGATGCTGTCTGGGAATTACAACAGACAATCTAAAACCGGATGTGGAGGCAAACGCCACGCTCATCAAATGTCATCGTAACCACGAACCAGCCCCTTGGATTGATTGGCCTTTACCTGGCACCAGGACCTGTTGTGCAACGCAAAGATACACAAAGTCATGCCTGGCTTGCTCGACACATAATCCAAGTTCCAGGTTTCTTGCCCAGTCTGTCCGACTCCTCTGCGACTCGGTAAAACGGTTTTCCAAGCTGCTGGTTCGCCGTACCTTTCACTCTCCCGTCGTCGGCAAGTCGTATTGGATTGTGGCGCTGACATTTGATCCGGGATAGCCGAGTGCCATCCGTCTCAAACTTTTGCTTCATCCGGCTGACAAGAGTCTGAAGGTCTTGAGGGTCTCCTGGGTTCGAGAGGCTTTCAAGATAGTATCGAAGGGGCCTGCCTTTGAGCATGATATCAAAGGCATGACCTGCTTGCTGCTGGGTGATGCCTAGCATCTTGCACTTCCTTCGAAAGATCAGGAGCTTTGTCTCAAGGACCTCGCAGTTCTCAGCACCATATTTCATTTCAGCCGTATGGATTTTCGTGAAATCAAGTAGTTGCTTTGATGAGGGCGCAGGATATTTTGCAATTGGCATGAGACATTTAAACCTAACTGGTGTAATGGCGAAGACGACCGCAAGGGCTTCCAAGTTGCATGTGTGTTAACGGATCAAGAGAAAGAAGGCTTGTAGCTATTGCTTTGGCGCCGGCTGTTCAAAGCCCATCTCTCACACGCGTAGTGTGTAGGGCCACGAAGCAAGTAAAACGGACCACGAGCTGTTTAGGTGCAAGCATGGCTCAGGATCGAAGCCATAAAGTAAAAACGCTTTGGATTAGTGAGCGCGGAGGCTGTTGAGACATGGCCGCCGTTCCAGAGCGGCCCGTTGCAGGTCATCATTTGCGTTTGGAGTCTTGGACTCACCGATAATAAGTAACGAGGTGCTGTGGGTGGTGCTTTTGTGCTGGGGAGGGGGGGCATGTGACTTCAGCTGTTCGTGCGAGGAAGAGGGAAACGTGAAGCCAAAGAGGCAAGAACGAACCACTAACACTGTCAGATCCCTGATAGCTCCACCCTCTACTCCATAGCCGCTAAAATGGCTGTTAATGACTAGGCAGGACGGGGCCAGATGGGAGGCTCCATGACTAAGCGCCACGATTCTACTAGGCTTCTAGACTCTAGAGCACGTCAGTCTGCTTGTCGTCTAGGCCGAATCCTTGGCCACATGAATCTGCCTGCTGTGACTTGGGTGTAGAACGATTGAAAAACAGTGGCGGATTTGTACCAAGTAGGCGGCGTTCAAGGGCTAGCAGTATTACAGATGATCGCATGTCAATCTGTTCGCAAGAAAGGCCGGACATGCATGGGCTTGCGTGAGGAGTAATTAATGTTGGATCGGGCCAGCGGGACGGAAAGAACTGCCGTTGGCTGTTGACTCGGTTGACTCGGGCAGGTTTTGCTCCGTCGAGCTTTCCTCGTCTCAATGTCGCCAGTCATCAGTCATGAACAACCCCGCTCCTCCTCGACCGATGGATGCGAACCACTCATAGACTGACCATTAAAACCAGACCTGCTAATTTTAGCTGAGCTGACGTTTGGTAAACGCCGTTTTTTTTCTCGTGGCTTTTTTGCCTAAAATCTGCTTGTTCCCAACGTCATCGGCTCATAGCCTCTCCATGACAAGTGCTGTTGATTCCAAATAGCGACAGCTGCCTGCTCATTCGCATCCTACCGACGTCGACCGCGACCACCCCTGCGGCTTGAGCCTAGGCGAGGACAGCAAAAAAGAAACGACGACGTTTGACTTGTAGGCGACGGGGGTTGCGCGGGAGGAGCAGTGGGAGCAGTGCAGGGCAGACAGCGAATGATATTGACGTGCTGACATCTCCAATGTCCACGCCGCTGGGGGCAAACAGCAGCGCATAGCAACACAACATTCACGCCGGTTTGTCACGGACCGTCTTTCAGACTCGCTCAACTCACCGGCTCTACCAGTAAGGGTTCGACACGCCAGTCGCCCGACTTCTCCTGTTGGATCGTCAAATCCTTCAACTTCAAACCAGTTGACCTTTCCTCTGCTCTCACTGTCCATCAGGAGATTTCGGGGCGTGGTGCAGCACATGTTTCTCCCGATCGACCGACATCTCGACATCGTTAAAAAAAAAAACTTTTTTTCTTCTTGACATTAAAAAAAAAGGCCAACATCAACTTCATTTGCTTCAGCGACGCCATCCCGACACTGGTTCGCGATGAGCCAGAGCCCCAATGATGGCACAAAGCATCGTTCGGCCTGCACAGAGTGCCAACGTCGCAAACAAAAGGTATTGCCAGTAGTCCCAATATTCTGAACTTGGAATTCCTTCTTCTCATAACAACTACAGCTTCGCAATCGCTTGCTCGCTGTCAGATGTATGTCTTGGGATGGAGACTCTTTTCTGTCTGGAATTGTTACAACTAACTTCATGTGTGCATCAGTGTAATCGAGAATGGCCCTGCAATCACTGTCAGAAGCGCAAGGTCGCCGACAAATGCTGCTTTATTCAGAGTAGCAGCCAGGCCGGCCCTGAGAATGCCTCACGACAAGCTATGAACCGAAAGCGCCAACTGGGCCAAGACGATAGCACAGATGCTACAGAGTCTACTTCATGGGACGACGTCGATTGCGACTTTGAATCGTTGGGCTACACTGCTTCCCATCTTTTTGCCGGTCTTGGCTCTCGTTCCACGGTAGGTACCGTCGGCGATGTTTCATCAGAAATATCAGACCAGATCAACTCAAACATGGAATTCGTTTGACTGGACAGGGGCTGACCAAAACATTCTGGTAGCGCAAAACAAAGACGACACCAAAAACGTATAAACAACATTACATGGACGTGGCTTCATGTCCTCAACTCAAGCGCGCCTTGCAATTGCTTCCTCCCCGGCCATATACTGGTAGGTAGGATTCCATGACTTGCCCAGATATGTTGGGGCCAAGAAAAGAACGCATTCTCCTGGAGAGAAGCTGACCAGTCTCTACAGATGCAATGGTGCAAAACTTTCTCAACAATGTCAATTTTCATTATTACATCCTGTACCCACCCTCATTCATAGAAGAATACCGGACATGGTGGTCGTTGCGATCAGAAGATCGGCCTCTTGGACTGCAATGGACTTGTCTACTGCTCACAGTGTGCGCCTGTTCCACGCAATACACCAATGTCGAGCTCCAACGAAAACTTGAGACGGAATCGGGCCAGAGCACACAAAAACGCACCGAACAATATCACAATGCGGCTCGGGAACTGCAGAGCGTCATTCCTGTGGGGAGCAATCATTTGCTCAATGTCCAGTCACTCCTGCACTCCTGTTACTGGTATAAATCGGAAGCTAGGCTTGTTGAATGTTGGCATGTTCTCAGCGCCGCGATTCGAGAAGCCCAAGAGTTGGGCATTCACCAGGAAACTGCTACTGGACCCATATCAGACTTTGATCGTGAAATGCGCAGGAGAGTCTGGTGTGTTCTCAACACGTGGGACTGGTAAGTCTTTCAAGTCCATGTTATTGAATTGAGGCTTCATCGCAGCCGCCACTGACGATGGCTCCAAACGCAACAGGCAGATTTCTGCTCTGCTATCCAGACCAGTGATTATTGATCGTTCCGATTGTGACGTCGGTCTTCCATGCCTCACCCTGGAAGGCTACTCACCTTCCCCACTCCTGCATATGAAGCTTCAGTCAGAATTGATCGGCCATCTATCCAAGCGTTTTGGCAACGCGAAAACCGTTGTTCGACCAGCTGACGTCCAGGCATATCAAATGATTGTCGAAACATGGATGCGCAGCTTCCCACCCACTTATGACTTTAGTCGTCCCGATAAGAGCAATGACGCGTCGCGACCTTGGATTGTCTTGCACCGATTTCATTTACAAACAACAGCTCTCTCGATGGTTCTCGATCCGATGAGAGCATATCTTGCCAAGTCAACTTCGGCACATTCACCGGCTGATGGGCTCAAAATCCGGAGCGACGGTATCGACTATGCACTCAGGCTTATACATTCTCTGCACGATTTCTTCGATCATGTTTATCCCCGAGATGCGAGATTTCATTTCGTACTTTTCTGCATATTTGACACCGCTGCCCTTCTGTGCTCAGCTCTCATGCATGACCAAGACTGGAGTATACCCCGGCAGAAGGACATTTCTGATGCAATTGACAGGGCTGTAGACATGCTGAAGCGACTGAACACGGTTACAAAGACGGCCAGGACATCCTATGAGGTGCTCGTCAAAGTTGCACAACGAATCGCGCGACCTTCGGCGCCGAGTCAACGATGCGATCCCAGTCGGAAGAAATCCAAGGACCCTCCTGCCCTAACACCTCCAATTACGAGCCAGGCTGAGTTGGCCGTGGCAAGCGATCCTGGGTCTGCTGAATCAAGCTTGTCGTACACAACGCCTCCAAGTGACCCTCTGGTCTACCACTTGCCTGCATCCCAGTCTGCATCTCCGGGCCATTATGCCGATCGAACGCTCTTGTATGCACACCCCACTGCAATGGCGCCAGGAGTCAACGGTTCCATGATGATGCACCCAACGAACGGAATGGATATGAACATGTCCCATGGTGGCTTTCCACATAGTTACATCAACATGACACCACCATCAGATGAGCTCTATCACAGCGTCAATTTTGGTCCAATATCAGAGCTCGAGCTCGGCGAGTTGGCGACAATGTGGAATTACGAGAGTCTGAATTTGGGCTTCATCAACCCCGGCGGATCCGGCTGAGCTCATTATGAGGCCGAAAGCCGAAAACAACAAAACTTCACACACCACAAACAGCCCCATTCCATCTTTGGCAACACCAAAACAACAAGAAGAAGTCGCGGCAAGATGGCGACGGTACACCCATGGCTTATCAGAAGAGCTTGAATATTTCATCTTCAATCTCTGACCAGCACATGAAGCTTCAGTGGATCTCTCTCTGATCCGGCCCCAACATGGGGGCAAACGATGAAATCGGACTACGATGTAGAAAGCGAATATATTAACGATGGATAGATATGATGACATTTGCACATGAATATTGTGGGAAACTCGGGTATTTCGAATAAGGAAGCGTTATATTTCAGTTGAAACAGCGATGCATACTAGTGTACTTGGCCAATTTCCCACATGTTGACCAAGGAGGAAACCCGACAAATTCTACAGGATGCACAAATAGTGCACAATACACGAGCAGAGAGAAATATACAGTCACGTCTGCAGCGAATGAAGGTATTTGTCACGTTGCTCGGTATATGCAAGGAATAAAATAAACCCAAGTAGTCTTTCAGTGCATCCAAGCCAAACAAATGAGAAACACCAAGCCAAATATCCGCGACCCTCCCTGGCTTCTTGTCAACATTTTTTCTTGCCACTTCTTTCATGTTGTATGCCTCGCCAAACGTGCCAAACGTAAAAGAAGTCACGAAACTATGTTTTGCTATGGCCCGTTCCGACAAGACTTCCAGAGAAGAAGCTACAGGACTCGGGATAAAAAGTTTTCGCGCAGCAGTGCACAATTAAAATGCCTTTGAGTTTGATGCGTCTGGCGAGAGGCGAGAGGCGAGAGGCAATATATTACTAAACTTTATAGAATTTTATATAATTCTTAATTTATATATACTATTTAATCTAGTTTTTCTTTAATAATAATACTATATTTAGAGTTTCTTTAAATATTATAAAGAGGCAAGAATGGGAGGGGTCCTCTTTTAGGGCTGTCTTTTTGTTAGAACGAAGGGCCCCGTTGGTGTGGACGGGACGGGATGGGCCGCCACGGGGGGTCATGCTGCGTGCGGTGCGGTGGTGGCGCCGTTGGGCGCAGGGTCAAGTCAACTTGGGAAAAACTCGTCGGCTGTGTTTTGTCGCGGTCTTGTTCCATTGTAGTCGGAAGGGGGAAGGGGGCGGGCGTTCCAGTCCTGTCGTGCTGTGCGCTGCACCTACTGCTGTGCGAATCCCAAGCACGATTGACGTTATGTACAGTGGGGTCCCAGTAGTCCGTAATTCCGAAGAATTTCCACCAGAGTCGCCGTTGCTGCTGCTAAAAAGACAAGGAGGCCGACGCGGCAAGGCGGGTAAGGGTAAAGCCACAGTGGATTTGACTCGGAGAGTCCCGTCGACGTTGCGTGGAGCGATGCCATTGCAGGCCGTCTGGGCGCCACAGCTGTTGCACGAAAAAAGAGGCGCAGCCGACTGGCCACTAATTTGTGCGTGTTTTATCCCCTATATGCCTTGCAACAACAGCTTGGCGGAGATTAAGAGTGGGCCGTTGCCTCGTCGTCAATGACCTTTGTTGTCACAGCTTGTACGCACCCACGGTTCGCGAACCGAGGAACAGGAAAGATGGGCAAGGTCAGACAGATGCTTTCATCGATAAAAAGTTCAACAGGTGCTGTGCTGTTGTCATTTGATCTACAAGGTGGCGGCGCAACGAGGACCCTCGCACACAAACTCAGAACAACCAACCGAGAAAGTTTCTCGCCCTAGACCGGCACCCCTTCTTCTTCTCGGGCTCCTCCTCATCGGCAGTGTACACGTTCGTGACGAGGTCCATCTCCTCCAGCTTGACAAGCTTGGTGCGCTTGTAGAGCTTCCACGCCACGTACATGGCGAGCATGACGGGCAGCTCAATGTAGAAGCTCACGAAGCTGACGGGGTCGAAGCTGGGGCTGAAGCACGTCCATCCCTGGACCAGGACGAGAAAGCCGTTGAGGAAGACGGCTGCCCACGGCCCGTAGGGGTACGTCCAGTTCTTGAAGGGGAGCAGGTGAGTTCTGCCTTGGCGCTCGAGGCCGGCGCGGAATCGGATCGAGGCGATGCCGATGGCGATCCAGCTGAGTTGGTTTGAGACACCGACGAGGCTGGGGGAAGGAAAGAGAAGAGGGAATCCATCAGTAAGAATGGAATCAGATGGAATCGGTCATGCACTGTACAGGCTTGGGGCGGGGGGGAAGATTTGAGAGAGTAGTGGCAACTCACTTTTGCAGCCATGTCCAGAGCTGGCCAGCCTTGATGAAGCTTGACGCGAAGCACAGCCCCGAAACGAAGCCCGTGGCAAGGACTGCCACCCACGGAACCCGGTATCTGTTGAGCCTGGCGAAAACTCGTGGCGCGTGGCCCTCGATGCCGAGCGTGTAGAGCAGCCGCACGCCGGCGAACAGCGCGTGGTTGCCAGCGGACAGGAGGCTGGTGAGGATGACGGCGTTGATGACGCTCGCCGCAGCGCCGGCACCAGCCATCTCGAAGACGATTGTGAACGGCGACGTCTTGGTGTCCTTGGTGTTGAGCCCGGGGTAGTTGTAGGGGACGTTGAGGCCGATGAGAAGAACGGAGAGGAGGCTGCCGTCGGCACACGAGTCATGTCAGCAAGCGCCATGCTCTTCACGTGCCCATCCATCGTCTTATTGTTGACTTACTAGAAGAGGAGGATTCGCCAGAAAACATTCTTGACGACTCTTGGCATTGTTTTGGCGGGACGCTTCGTTTCTCCCGCAGTCACCCCGAGGCTTTCAGTGCCGCCG
This sequence comes from Epichloe aotearoae, assembly GCA_000729855.1. Classification (NCBI taxonomy): domain Eukaryota; kingdom Fungi; phylum Ascomycota; class Sordariomycetes; order Hypocreales; family Clavicipitaceae; genus Epichloe; species Epichloe aotearoae. The sequence goes on from JFGX01000011.1 coordinate 72,132, forward strand.
TCTGCGAGGGTGCCTCGTGTCAGTCGATCAACAGATGAGATAATAGACGTACATTCATATCAAGAAGGCTCATGTCAAGGCCGAACTTACAGGCGAACGAGGCCGTGACAAACACCGACGCAAAGCCGCCGACCCCCCGACAAACGGGCCGCCAGGGATATGCCAGTTCTCGCCGCTAATGTAGTGGCCTTGTCGATTGCCGCCACAATTGACCGCGATGCCCACGACAATAAAGACCTTTTTTTTTTTTTTTTTTTTTTTTTGGTTCTTCCGTCAGGGACGTCGAAAAGTCAGAGGAACAATGCTGCAAAAAACTCACGATTATGGTCACGACCTTGAGCAGACTGAGCCAGTACTCCAGCTCGCCGTAGGTCCTCACAGTGGCCATGTTGGCGGCAATCAGGAAGACCCAGAACATCAGGCTGAGCGCCCAGCCGGGGAACTGGTCGGTCCAGAACTGCAGCAGCAGCTGGACGGCCACCAGGTCCGATGCCATGGAGACGGCGTCGTTGAACCAGTAGTTCCACGTGAGGGCGAAGCCGAAGGCGTCGTCGACGAAGCGGCCGGCGAAGGAGCAGAAGCTCCCCGCGACGGGGATAAAGGCCGCCATCTCCCCGAGCGAGAGCATCGTGATGAAGACGATGGCCCCCACCGTGGCGTAGCAGATGAGCAGGGACGCCGGGCCGCCCGTCGCGAGGGACTTGGATGAGCCGAGGAAGAGACCGCTGCCTATGGTTCCCCCAATGGCAATCATCTGCACCTGGCGCGCGGACAAGGACCGCTTCAGGTGGTCCGAGTCGCGGAAGTGGGCGCCGTCCTCGATCTCGACGTGTTGCGGATCGCGAGGGCCGTCCGAGTCGGCGGTCAGGTGAGGCTTGTCTGACATGATGAGACTGCAGGAGTCATGCAAGGAGGATGATGATGATGATGATGATAAAAGGGTCGCCTTGAATGAGGAAAAAGAAAGTGAATGCCGCCGTGTCTTCCTGTCGCCGAGACTACAACGTACAATGTCTGGCCCGGGGGGGGAGGGGGGGAAGTTGTCTTTTGGGCCGGATTGCGTGCTTCTTGGTTCGCATCCACTTTTGCTCCTTCTTGCCGTTCTTCTTCTTGTTCTAGAAGAGAGGCTCCGGATACGGATTAATCAAAATGTGGAGTGTTGAAGAAGCGCCGGGACTTACCACTGGATCCAGGCCTAGACAAGGGTATTGTTGCAAGTAAGCGAGGAGGACCCCAACGGTCCGGACCCAAGGGATTGGGGTCTACGGAGTACGGACTAGAAGCACGTTATCTCCTTAGTCGTGATACAGCTTGTGGAGTCACTTTGACCAGGGGTCTATATGTATCCAATTGGATAAAAGTAAACTAGAGATACATACAGACCCCTGGTTAAAGTGACTCCACAAGCTGTATCACGACTAAGGAGATAATACCCTCATTATTATGGTGGCAAGGCTCACTGTGACTTGGACCCTGATTCCCTGTATATAGGGTCCTTGTTGGGTCCCTGTTGGGTCCCTACAAGTCCAAAAAAATATGAGCCCCCCCTCCCCTCCTAAAAAAAAAAAGAAGAAAAAGAACCTGACTACCTCGTTGTTGCCATCCCAAAGTCACATCATCCCAAAGTCACATCATCCCAAAGTCACATCATCCCAAAGTCACATCATCCCAAAGTCACATCATCCCAAAGTCACATCATCCCGGCAACATGTTTCTCAACAGAATCACAACGTCTGTAGTTGCACTCGCCGCCTTTGCAAACGCCTCATCACTAATACGTGGGGCCACCGCCATGACCCCCGGCATCAAGGTTTGCTACACCGGAGGCGCAACGTCCCAAAATCTGACTGTCGAGCACATCAAGCACGCCGCGGACGATCTCCGTTACCGTTGGATGCGCAACAAGGGCAAACCAGCATCAATCAATATACTGCCCAAAGGCCCAAGCCGCGTCGAGCTACCCATCGACATTATCAAAACCATGTCGGTCATAGTAATGGCCGAGCAGGTCGACGCTAGCATAACATCAGCCACGTCACTCCTGGACATTGCGAATGCTATTGACGGAGGCAAGAACGCATCCGAGGATAAGAAGAAAGCGGCACTGATTGGCTGTGGCAAAGATGGAGGTCAGATGGCCGTCGTTCTCGACGAAACCTATCGACGGTACAACGACGACGTCTTCAAGAATCATGACGCACGGCCCTACACTTGCATCATCAAGCTCGTCAGGAACAGCGCATATTTAGATTGAGAGAGGAAACCCGTCCTTATTGGAAGACAGGCATGCAGGCTCGGGGTTGGGGGGGAAAGTTTCATGGATCATCAAGGGGCAAAGGAAAAAGTGATGGAAGCCATGGAGCTTCATCCATGACTTGTATAGATGATAGACTAGGTATATATATGCAAAGCTTGGACTTCTTTCGACCACGACGAGAACAATGCGTTCCCTCAATCAAACAGCATTCTTATCACTACAGCACAAATTGTATTGTCTCTCCAAGTTTTTCGACTTTCTGACCCCCCACCCCCCTTTGTAATGGAACAAGTGATAGAAGCGATGGAGCTTCATCTATAACTTTGTATAGATGATAGACTAGGTAAATATGCATGCAAAGCTTGGACTTCTTTTAACCACAATAAGAACAATGTGTTTCTTTAATAGAGTAATATTCTTATTATTACAGCACGTATTATATTATCTCTCTCAATTTTTTTTTTAACTTTTTGACCCCCCTCCTTGTAATGAAACAAGTGACCGCAATGTGTGAGAATCTCCTACTTCCAACATTGCAGAATTTCCACAAACGCCATGACATCCTATGACGCCTATTTCACTGGTAAGGATGTTCGTATTTTCCAGTAATCTCACGACATTTTATGACGCCGCTTTCGCTTGTGAGGAGTAGTCCTGTTACCGCAGAGGTGGTCCTCCAAATCAGCCTAGTAATACTTTATGATTGTGGTGTGTGGGGAGACTAACCGAAGTTGTAGGAAGTATGCCTCCAGTCGCCATTGATATCTTGGCAACTGCATTTATAAAATCGGTCTTGAAAATAGGCTAATGTGCTATTGCAGGTGTCCGAATAATTACCACTAAAAAATTTTCAACAAATATGATTAGCAAAACCACACTAGCATGTTACAACAAGGCGCTCTTGCTTCGAGAAGATGCCAATCCGTCGGGGAAACATACTATCGTTCTGGCGTCAACTGGCCATCAAAATTGCCGAGGCAGCTATTCAGATTGAGCGTTGACTTGACTAATTTTCCGTCGTGCCAACAAACCCCCGCGATATCTTTTCGGAGTGGTCCTCCGATGAAGAAACCACATTTCTCGCTGAGGGGGACAAAATGGTCCCAAGGAGTGACGCCAGCTTCTGAACCCATGCTCAGAAGGGCCAGTTGTAGGAAAAGCAGAAAACAAGCGGTTGACTTCATGATGGGTCCTGAACGATGATCTTTGATGCCGTGAGTGAGAATGCCGTGTGTGAGACGAGCGGACGGCACCCGGGAGAGGGCTCATGTCGCGGGGTTTATATAGACTTTTTTTTTTCTTCCTTGTATTGTCATCGTCATATGTCAGCAGCTTCTTCTCATATGTCAGCAGCTTCTTCTCATATGCCAGCAGCTTCTATGAAAAACTCGAATCTCGGCAGGATGAAAAAAAAAGATTTTTGTCGGGGTCTACAATGACTCAGCACATGGTCTAGCCAATGGCGTGTGATTCCGGGTCCTGGGTTATAGCATCCGGACGAGTCTGGTCCGTCCGTGCATTACTCGTGCCGCGCCCGACGTCGTATCTTGACATATACTCCGTACATATAGTCCCTGAATTTCATGTACCACGCTAGCCAGGGGCACGTTGATAAAGCTCATAGCTTGCAACGTTCCGTGGATCACGCCCGAGGGTCGGGAACGATCTATGCATGTATGTGCGCACCGGGGTTGCAGTAAATCTAGGCTCTACGGACTACATAATAGCAAAGTTCGTCTTGTTATATCCAGGGACCAGGGTGGAGCCTCTGAATCCTAATTAGGCAAGCAGTGAAAAATCGCTGCAACATGCTAAGCATATACTAAAAGGCTATGGTGTATTAGTGCGAATGCACACTTATGGTCAGTCAGTTACTCGGTCAGTTGGCCAGTCAGGATTTCAAGTCGGTCGGTCGGTCGGTCGGTCGGGTCGGTCGGAAGCAAGTCAAGGAGCTATGTAAGGGCAATATGTAATATATGCCCTATAATATAGTCAGATAGTGGCATATAGCGGTACATATGTACTTGTCAGGGAGAGCTCCTTGAAGCATTAGATATATGGATGCGGCTCGCGCATTAACTAGGATAAAACCCTCTATAAGATAAAGGTGGATATAATATATTAGAAGTACCTCCGTAGACTAGTTATTACTATAGCGCACTATATACCTTTTAGGTATAAAAGTTAGCTACTATTTATATCTCTAATTAACTAAATTAAACGCTTTTATTAATACTTATAAATACCCTTACCTAATAGTTATAAGCCTAGGAGGCTTCTATTACCCTTATTATTAATTATTATAAAAGATTTAAAGCTTTATTATTATTATTAATTAATACTTACTAATATTAAGAGATAATCACCCTTTATTATAATAATTAGTTAAAACACTTATTTTATGCTTCCTTTAACTAGTATATTCCCCTTTATAATATCTAAAGAAACTCTAAATATAGTATTATTATTAGAGAAAGACTAGATTAAATAGTATATATAAATTAAGAATTATATAGAATCCTATAGTGTCTAGGAGTATATTAACCCTAATAAGGATAAATTACTTAAAGAACCTATAATACCTATATACCTATAGAGGGGTTAGAGACTAGAGATTATAGAAGATAGCCCTAATACTTTAGAGAATTAGAAGCTTATATATAAAGATATAAAGGACTAATTTAATTTTAAATATAAAGAGCTTTAATTTAAGCTTATAAAGTATAGAGATCTAGTAAGATAAATACTAAAGATTAGGGAATATATTTATAAGACCTTATTAAAGAATATTTAGGACTCTCTTAACTTTAATACTAAGGTAAAGGAGAAGGAGTCTATTTAATATTATACCTAAAGGATACTCTTACTTCTTTATAATTAGTATAAGCTAAATATAAAGAAGATACTAATTCTTATAGAAAATTACCTAATTAATTATCTATAAGCTAAAGGTACCTATAATTAGTATAAGTAGGCTATAATAATTAAGGTACTCTAGAGGAATTATCTAGACCTTAAGACCTAATAAACTAAGGAGATAATATTATATAAATTTATTATACCTCTTTAAAGTAAATATAAGTTATTTTAGAAGAAATAGAATAACCTACTAAATAAGAGAATAGATAATAGCTTCCTTAAAGCTATTACTAAGTTTAAAAAGGACTATAAGACTTCACTAAAAGAACTAAAGACTACTAATATGCTTATAAGTAATAAATTAAATAATTTAATAAAGCTAGAGAGAACTAAGTGCCCTAGATATACAAATTACACTATTAAGGATGCTATAAAGTGGTGGGAATCTTATAATTTATTTAAAGCACTATATAAGCTAGAGGCTACTCTAAAGAACTAGGAAGTTAGGAAGAACTTTAAAGAGAATATTAAGAAGTATTTTAAAGGAAATCTATAGAAGAAATTAAAGGCTATAAATTAGAAGCTAGGGAAGAAGGGTAATAAGATTATTATACCTTTATAGAACCCTATAAATAACTTTATTATAGTTACTCTAGGTAAGAAGTTAGCTAATATATTATTATTTATATACTTTAAGTAATATAAATTATTAAAGGAAAGCGCGAATTTATTAAATACTAGGAATAATTTAGATTTAAGAAGGAATATAGTCCTTTATAACTCTAGAGTAAATGTTTATATCTTTAATAATATTTAATAGTTTAAGTAATCTAAATTTAATAAGGATATTATAATAAAGGTTAAAGCTAGTAGTATAATCTATATAGCTTTAGGTTAAGGGCTAGTTAGTATATTAGTTATAGATCCTATATTATAAAATATAAGAATAATTATATTAGAGACCGCTTTATTTATTCCTGAATTCTATGTTAATCTAGTATTAGTAATAATTATAATAAAGGTAGGTATCTTCTAGAATTAGAAGAAGGGATTTCTCTATAAAGGAAAACACCCTATAGCTAGGGTATATAATATTAATAAGCTTTATATGCTATTAAGGCTATTAGAAGACCTAAAAGAAGCTAATGCTATATTAAGCAAAGTTCTAAGGCCTCCTATAAAGGGAGATATAGAACTTTAGTATTAATAATATAGTTATCTAGGTAATAAGGCCTTTATAGAACTTATAAATATAACTTTAAGTGTTAAATTAATAGGACCTAAGCTTATATAGTGTGAGATTTATACTATAGGTAAAGCTAAGCACTAGAGATTATAGGTTATACCTAAAGGGCTTTCTTAAGAACTAGGTTATAGGCTTTTAGTTAATCTAGAGTACTATAACTCTCCTTATTAGAATAGTAATAGGTATTAGTATATTTTTATATACCTTATAACCTTAATATAATTCTTTTACTTATTTAAATTAAAGAATAGGATTTATAATAGCTTCTATATAATAATAGCGTTTCTAAACACTTAATTTAGTATTTAACTACACTTTTGTATAGTAATATTAAGAAAGCCCTCTTTATAGATAGTATAAGGGATAAGATAGCCTTTACAGGCATTATAGTCTATAATTTAGCTCCCTTAATACCTAGTTAGAATAGTAAGGTAAAGAGATCTAGGGGGGTGGTTAAATAGAAGGCTTATATGTTAAATCTTAAGGCTAGATTCCTATTAGAGCTTAATAATAAGGTCTTTAACACAGTGGTTTATCTACTAAATTAAATACCTTTTAAGCATTATAGGAAATAGACTATACTATATAAACTTTAGTGGAATTAGGCTAGGAAAACTGTCCCTGCCTATTTATAGATATTAGAGGTTTAAAAACCCTTAATCTTATATATATAAGCTTATAGATATAAAGCGTTTCTAATAATAACAAAAGCTCTAGAGCACATTAAATTAAATAATATAATCCCTTAGTTAGAGTAGAAAGCTTATATTAGATATCTTATAGGTTATAAGGGCAAATCCTAGTATATTATTTAGGTACTAACCCTTTATAATTATAAGGTTATTATATTAGTGTATATTTAGTTTAATAAGGCCTTATTCTTTAAACTAGAAGAAGAGATTAAATTAGCCTAGAAAGAGAAGATATTAATAATTACATTGCTTAAAGAGCTTAAGGCTAAAGACCTTAATAAAGAGATTAGTTAAGACCTTATAGGAATAGACCTAGAAGAGGAGAATTATAACTTCCTACTATTAGTTATAGAGTAGGAAAATAATTAGATTAAAGTAAAAACACTACCTTATATATTAGGGCAAGAAAGCGGCTATATTAGTGCTCTTTTAACCCCTCCTAACTCTTCTTATAAGGCACTAGTTACCCTAGAGAATATAGAGCTTTAGGTATAAGGTAATAATACGCTATTTTAAGAGATTAATAAATTTATAAGTAATATAATAGCTATATACGCGGAGACTACTATAGAGACTAGTGAAATTACTACTAAGGGCAGTAAGACTATAGAGAATTACAGTCCCTGTAATAATAGTATTAACCTAGATAATATTATAACTAGAAAACGCTAATAAAAGGAAATAAGGAAGGCTAGGTAAGCTTAGTTTTCTTTTACTTTCTCTTTAGTATTCTAAGGAACTTAGTATAATTTATAGATTAAAAATATACCTCTAGAACCTACCTATTATTATTAGGTAATAGCCTTACTATATTATAACTACTAGAAGGAAGCTATTATAAAGGAGCTTTTAAAGCTTCTATCCTTAAACTACTAGGAGGATATACCTAATAAACTACTTAATCCTAACTAATATAAGGAAATTATTAACCTTAGCTAGGTTTTTAAATATAAAACTAATAAGAAAGGCATAGTTATAGAGTTTAAGGCTTAAATAGTAGTATAAGGTAACTAGTAGCTAAAGGATAACCTTAATAATTACACTACTACCCTTACTTCTTAATCCCTATAAATATTACTTACAGTCTATTATACTAATAATCTTAATACTTAATAATATAATGTTTAAAATACCTTTCTACATATAAAACTTAAAGAACCTATCTTTTATAAACCCCTAGAGGGTATAAATATTAAAGGTTATCTCTAGAAGATAATTAGAGTATTATATAGGCTATAGGAAGCTCCCTAATAATGGTTCCTTTATTTAATAAGCTTCCTTTTAGAGCTTAGCTTTATTTAAGGGAAAGAAGACCTATATATCTTTACAAAGGATAATTTTATCCTGTTTTTCTATATAGATAATATTATAGTGCTATACCCTAATAGATCTAAAGTAGAATTTAAAGAGCTATATAAATAACTAATAAATGGTTTAGATATTAAGGACTAAGGTAAATTAAAGTGGTTCCTAGGCATTAAAATTATTAGGAATTACAATACTAAAGAGATATAGCTATTATAGGAATTGTATATTTAAAAGATTGCTTAGAAGTTTATTCCTAATATTATTAATAATAATTTAAAGAGCTTAATTAAAGCTCCTTTTCTAATAGCTATAATCTACCTTAATAATAATAAAGCTTCTAATAAAGATATTAGCTATTATAAAGTAATTATAGGCTCTTTAGTATATCTCTATATTATTAGAAGACTAGATATAGCCTTTATAGCATTAAAGCTAGCCTCTTTTATAATTAATCCATTAGTAAAGTATATTAAGCTTACATAAGGTGCTCTATTATACGCTTAGAATATAAAGAAGCTTTGCCTATAATATTTAGGCGTGGATAGCTTTAATATATTATTTTCTAGTATAGATACTTCCCTTAGTAATAATCCTAAGACTAGGAAGTTAATATAAGGCTATGTCTTTATTATGTATAGTGTAGTAATTAATTAGAAGTCTAGAAGGTAATATTACATAATAACTTTAAGCATAGAAGTAAAGCTCTTTGCCCTAAATTATAGTATAAAAGAGCGTATTTCTCTTAGTAAGCTGCTTTATAATATTAATATACGCGTGCTACTACTCTTAATTATCTAGTATAATAATAAGTAGATAATCTAAATTACTAAATATATAGAAGGAAGGCTTTAGACTAGCCTTAAGCACCTTAATATAAATTAAATATAGATTTAAGAATAATATATAATAGGTAATATTAAGGTTAATTAGATAAAGACCTCTAAGATACTTATAAATAGTTTTATAAAGCCTTTATTAGGTTAAATACATAGAGATTTCTATTACTAGATTAGCTTATAGGAGATTCCTATGTAATTATAATACTAGGAATTTATTATAATCTCTTCTTATACTTATAAGCTCTAGCTTTAATAGATATCTTAGCTAGGGGGGGTATATTAGGGAGAGCTCCTTAAAGTATTAGATATATAAATATAGCTTGCGTATTAACTAGGATAAAACCCTCTATAAGATAAAGGTGGATATAATATATAAGAAGTACCTCTATAGACTAGTTATTACTGTAGCGTACTATGTACCTTTTAGGTATAAAAGTCGGCTACTGTCTGCACCTCTAATTGACCAAATTAAACGCTTTTATTAACACCTACAGACACCCCTACCTGACAGTACTTCGTGGCAGCATACATGTACATATGGTGGCATATGGTGGGCATAATAGTAAGCATACTATGCCCACCATATGCCCACTATGCCCACTATGCCCACTATATGCCATTCTGCTATTCGTATGTAGTCGAAAGGCTCCATCCTACGGAGCATCTCAGATACAAGGCGAACTTTACTACGGAGTTCATAGAGCCAAAATTTACTCCATGCCCGTTCGCACCATGCAAAGTATTCCGCATATGTCAAGGCTGCAGTTCGAGATGCCGAGATATTCATTCAAAAATATCATCTCCAAGCGATGGGACTGGAGTCGGATACGCCTGCTGATGAAGACAAAGACATTGATTCGCAACGAGATTCTCCGACCACTTCCATTGCGAGTTCAATTGCGAGTGCGAGTGCCTGTGTTCCTTGCCGAATGTGGCTGTGATAGACCGCGGCAGTTTTTCCTCTCTGGCCAACCGGCTCCGTTCCTTGGCAAATGCTGTGAGTGGGGCCGGCTGAGAAGGATTCGTCGAGCCGGGTCCGTCGGGTCGGCTATTACTCCGGAGTACGTAAACACGCAGCAACGGATTTTTGCAAAAAAAAAAAAAAAACCCGCACCTCTATATGTATTTTTATATGATCAAATATACATTCCTAATTTTACTTATTGTTAGAACAAGCATGATATCAATCGCGTTGCGCAGCCGCAAATATGGCCTGGCAAAAGGTTGGCCCGCGCGATAGGGCAAGGTGGCCTCTTGTCACGTGGCCCGCCCACAGACCTTTGATATCTCTTCTGTTTGGAATGCCCTCTCTTTGCAATCTCCTGTTCCTTCCTTACTGCTGCAGCCTAGAATAGAATACAACGATGTACTATTCTTCGGTCTTAACATATCATCAGAGCCTACTAGTAGGTATCCTGTGATACCAACAATTACCCTGCGCGGCTTTAATTGCAGGCCCGCCCGCACGGCCGCGGCCCGAAGTCGCGTGGCCGCCAACCCCGTTTCCTTTATTTATCGCACATCAGGCGCGATATTCCCTTTGTTCCTTCTATTTCCTCTCTTCCTTTGACAGATCAGATACTTGACCTGATATGAGGATTCCTGTGATACTAACAAGGGCATAAGGCTAGCTAAGGTGCTATAAGGGCAAGCTCTGTGGTAATAACTTGCAGAGGCCGAAAGAGATCTTCTCCACTCCTGTCAAGAAGTCCCTCAAAGAAGTGCCTGGAGTCTTCTGCGCCCACCACGCCGCCCTTACATATGTACATGAAGACTATATCATAGTGTACGGAGTACCCCATCTCTACCCAGCTTATGTGGCACGAACTATTAGTTGTTGCATGTGAACAACCCGTCCGTCACTCAGTGAGCCACCCACTCTCCGCTGTCAGCTGTCGGCTTATCGAAACAGCCAATTGCAGCTGTTGACAGTCCCCGCACCCCTCCCCGCACCCCGCCAACCCCGGAATAGTCAGTCAACGTCAACTCAAGGCCAGGACTGATGGAGTGCTTCACACGATATTCCACCAGACGACGCTTCGAGCTCCGCGTCTCTCACGTCCTTGACGTTCCGTCACTCGGCTCTGCACTGTTTTCTTACTATGAATAATCTCTTCTCCATCTCACAACCTCCTTCATCAATCTCCAGTTCGGGCGGGGCTGAGACCCTTGCTCACAAGAAAGACGCTCACGAGTCACGACTGGCTTCCATCTTTGCTTCCATTCCGGCATACCAATCGCACTGGTGATACCTCGTCAGCCACCCCGTCTACTGTGAGTACCACATGCGCGTTGGAAATCTTGTTGAAAGATTGTCGTTGTGCCGTTCTCATCTTCCTGTTCCCCCGATCTTCACGCACTCCTTGTTCATTTTTACTGTCGCACTGGCCTGCTTTTTCCCCTTCTCGTCCGTCCGGGTCAAGAGCGTCCAAAATCTTCCGTCCGTCCGTCCGTCCGTCCGTCCGTTCGTTCGTTCTACTTGGCAGACGAACGTGCTCCATCCTGTCGGTGCTTGAAAGTATGGCCCATATTCCAACTGACAGTATGCGGACACACGGAAGACGATGAATCGGTGCCAGTAGCATCATATTCTCGACAAACCTCCGTTTGCCGGTTGGAACACTTCTTCCCCAAATCATTATCTCCAAGGCTGTCCCTACTTTTACCGCACAGCCCTGCGCGGCCTCAATATATCAGCACCAGTGTCTCGCCACTCTAATTTTCGAAACGTATAAATAAGACCTCGTCATTCCGAGGCTAACAAACCATGACTGCCAAAGCAAGAGTTTTCGATCCGCCCAATTCGTTGGCAGAGAGGCTTACAGAACCCTTGTCAAAATCTGCAACTCCCCGCACTCTACCTGAGCCCATCTCGTCCATCGCAACTCGAATTCCCTCGAACCCATCCGCCACCTACGCAAGAATGCCTCTGGACAACAGCGGTGATGGTCAAAGGGATGGTGGCATCACGTTTGCCGGCCAGGACAAGCTGCCCAAGCTTCCTATCCCAGATCTCGCAAGCACATGTGACAAGTATTTGCAGGCTCTGAGACCATTGCAAACTCCTAGGGAACGAGCTGAAACAGAGCACGCCGTCAGAGACTTCCTTGACGGAGATGGCCCAGATCTGCAAGAGAAGCTAAAGAGGTATGCTCAGGGAAAGACGAGTTACATTGAGCAGTTTTGTAAGTGAAATGACTCTTCTGCCCCGTGCTTCTCATGTCCATACTTGCTTGTCCTAACTCTTTTTGTTCCCTCCCTCGTAGGGTACGACTCGTACTTGAACTTTGACAATCCAGTGGTTCTGAACCTGAATCCTTTTTTCCTTCTTGAAGACGATCCCACTCCCGCTCGCAACAACCAAGTCACCCGTGCAGCATCACTCGTGGTTTCTGCCCTCGAGTTCATCCGGGCAGTGCGCAAGGAAGAGCTCCCCCCGGACACAGTCAAGGGCAAGCCGTTGTGCATGTATCAGTTCTCTCGTTTGTTCGGAACAGCTCGAGTGCCGACTGAGAATGGCTGCCAGATCGTGCAGGACCCCGGGGCCAAGCACATCGTGGTCATCTGTCACGGCCAAATCTACTGGTTTGATGTTCTTGACGACAATTCAGACGTCATTATGACGGAAAAGGACATTGCCGTCAACTTGCAGACGATTACGGAGGACGCTGCTCAAACTCCAATCCAAGAAGCTGCCAAGGGCGCGCTCGGTGTGCTCAGTACAGAAAACCGCAAGACTTGGTCTGGCCTGAGAGACGTATTGACCAGAGACGCCGAGTCCAACAATGCCGACTGCCTGCACATTGTGGACTCGGCGCTCTTTGCGCTCTGTCTTGATTACACGGAGCCCCAGGACGTTGCTGCACTATGTCAGAACATGCTGTGTGGCACAAGCGAGGTCAAGAACGGTGTGCAGATTGGAACGTGTACCAATCGGTGGTACGACAAGATGCAGATCATTGTCTGCAAGAACGGAAGTGCAGGTATCAACTTTGAGCACACTGGCGTTGACGGCCACACCGTCCTCCGATTCGCCAGTGATGTCTACACCGACACCATCTTACGATTCGCGCGCACCATCAATGGCCAGGCTCCCACGTTGTGGACGTCGACAAGCCCCGATCCATCCAAACGAGATCCCGAGAGTTTCGGTGATGTCAACACCACCCCGCGAAAGCTGGAATGGGACATGATGCCCGAACTGAGCATTGCCGTCCGTTTCGCAGAAACTAGACTAGCCGACTTGATCGAGCAAAACGAGTTTCAGTGTCTCGACTTCAGCTCCTACGGCAAGAACTTCATCACCTCGATGGGATTGTCCCCAGACGCATTCGTCCAGATGGCTTTTCAAGCGGCCTACTACGGTCTGTACGGTCGCGTAGAGAGTACCTACGAGCCGGCCATGACGAAGTTCTATCTCCACGGCCGCACGGAAGCGGTGCGCACCGTGTCTCCAGAGTCGGTGGACTTTGTTCAGGCCTTCTGGGCCGACAACCCCGTGGAGCACAAGATTGAGGCTCTCAAACGCGCCTGTCAGAAGCACACGAGCCGGACCAGGGAGTGCCTCAAAGCGGAAGGATGCGATCGTCACCTGTACGCCCTCTTCTGTGTCTGGCAGAAACATGTCGATGGCGAGATGGACAGCGGCATGAGCAGCGTCGGCAGTCCAGGCAAGAGATCGAACAGGGAGCGCGGCGACAGCACAAACTCGCGAACGCGGGATTCGCACCCTCTGCCTTTGATCTTCGCCGACGGCGGATGGGACAAACTCAACACGACGGTCCTGTCCACCTCCAACTGCGGAAACCCCTCGCTCCGACAATTCGGCTTCGGGCCAACATCCGGAGACGGCTTCGGCATCGGGTACATCATCAAGGACGACACCATCTCCATCTGCGTCTCCAGCAAACACCGGCAGACGAAGCGCTTCGTCGCCACGCTAGAGAGCTATCTCCTCGAGATCAGACGCATCTTGAGAATCACGAATCGAAAGCCGTCGACCAACAAGAGCAGCCGCGCCAGAGAAGCTGAGTCCTCCAGACCCAACCAGACGAGCCGGCTCAAATCTCGGGGCAGACTCATCACCACCGGGGGGGGCATGGCGACCGTCAAGGAGACGGCAAGTCAGACCGAGGAGAGTGCCCTTGGAAGCGACGACGACGAACTAGGTGGCTGTAAGTGCCTCTCATCCCACAGTGTCCCCCCTTTCCCTCGAAGAGAAAACAACTTTTTTTTTCCCAAGATGAATTTCTTCTCTTTCTCCGGCGCTGACATTGACATTATCGTCAACAGATGGTTTCTTCGACGCGGGCATGCTGTTACAGGCGTTAAAGGCGCGGGACGGAAACGCCGACGCAGGCGAGAGCAAGGCTTCCGAGAGAGCTGCCGTCCAGGCGAGACGGAGGGATGTAGGCAAGAAGCTGAGGCTGACGACGGAATGAGGTCATGCCATGCCATGCGTGGACTTGTGTGCATTGGCATGAGTCACGGCGTGTATGTATTTTCTGGAAATGAGTTTAAAGCTTGACTGTTGACGGGTTTCCCTGTGTTCTTGATCGACGTAGGAGTTGCGCTCGAAAACGGACGCATTGACAAGTTGAGATGGACGAGAGCGCCCGAGAGCACCCTCCTTACCTGACACGTTCTAGGTAACCCCCCCTTTTTGGGGGATACATGCAACTCGCACAATCGAGATTAAACGTTGACATTTCCTCCCCGGGTCATCCTAGATCCGTCACCACGGATATAGATGAGTAACACTGGTTGTCTACACAAGACGGGAGCTTGGACGTATAAAGATTGATATTCTCCGTCAAAGGAATTCATAATTCCCCCTACCTACGAGAAAGATGCGGGAATACCAGATAATATTTACACAGAAACTCCGACTCATGGGACACCACTTATTTGCGTCATTGTTCCCAAATTCCCTGCATGGTATCGCTAACGCTCAATCTGTACAGTTACATACATGTTGGGTTCTTGATACTCCAGAGACGCTTCCCCCAAGAGACGCGCTAGCCCAACTCGTGCATTTGGCCGCGGTGGTTGTCGCCAGTTTGGGCGGAGGCTTCGTGCACGGGTCCCGGGGGGGAAGGAGCTTGAGTATGAGGCCGCTGTCCGTAGTGCTGTTGGCCTGGCACAGGCTGAAAACCGCCGGGTTGTTGCTGCTGTTGCTGTTGCTGAGGTAGCTGGTCAGGGGGCGGCGTCGCGTAGGCATTCGACGGCGTGGGCGTGGGACTGGTGGTAATGTGGCTCATACGGGGATCTGTCATGTGTGAGGCCGTCGGGGAGGAGGGACCGAGCGACTGTTGAGGATAGTATCCTCCCTGGGGGGGAGGCGTCGTGTGCGGATATTGTTGCTGAGGATATTCCTGTGGGGGAGGAGGCGGAGAGGCGCTGAACTTGGGATCGTGGTATGCCTGGGTCATGGGCATGCCTGGAGAGGCACCGGGTTGCATGGGAGACTGGTTTGATGGAGGTGTCTCCGTCTGGCCAGCAGCCTTTCTCTTCTTGCGACGGAGGAAGAGGAAGAGGGCCAAGAGACCGAAACCGAGACCGATGGCAGCGACACCGCCGACGATACCGCCGACAATGGCGCCGACTGGTGTTTTTCTACCTCTGCCGCTGCCGTTGCCGCTGCCGCTGCCGCTGCCGTTGCCGTTGCCGTTGCCATCGCCGACTCCGCCAGTCTCGGAAGCACCGCCAGAGTTCTCGGCATTGGTGGCCGTGGGAGCGAGGTCGGTCGCGCTTCTAGGCGTTGAGAAGAAATCGCCGGAGCTGGTGAGATGTTGGACGATTCTGGTGTAGATTCTGGCGTCCGTCTGCCCGCGCCAGGTTGTCTGGGCAAGCTGGGCTGTGGAGTAGTTGATGGAGTTGCACCAGTAGTCCGTGACGCCGCCGGGGAAAGCAATGGTGTTGCAGTATGGCATGGCGCTCTCCGTGCTATTGGAGAAGAGGTTTGTCAGTTGGCAAGTTTGGTCATCGGGTCAAAAAACCACGGATTGGCCATGTTGGTTGCCAAGAAGAAGAGGCGTGACGAATTGTTCCATCTAGTTCACGTACCACTTCATGACTTGGGTGTTCTCGGCGCAGAGATGATCGCAAGCGCTGGACGAGAAGTAGGAATTGTAGTCAATGCAACCGAAACGGAAGTTGTATGCCACGTCGTTGAAGCACATGACGACTCCTGAGAACGTTTTCTGAGCCAACACCAGACCGCAAGTTCCGCCGCCGCCGCAGGTATAGGGGACAGCAACACTGGCTGAGATCCAACCGCAGGTGTTGTCGGGGGCAATCATGGCGGTCAGAAGCGTGTTGGAAGGGGTTGCTCTTCTGAACATGCCTCCTGGGGGGGGATGATGCAACCCGGGAGGCGACGTAGGCTTTGGAGAAACACCATCATCAGGAAGGACGGCGGTGCCAGTAGCTCTGGGCTGGTTGACGACCAGGTTGCGGCCCTCAACTTCTGCTGATATGACGGCAACGGCAGCGGTCAAAACAGAAGCCGTCTTCATGGCTGATGGCTGATGCTCTTGTCAATGCTTTGTCAATGCTTTGTCAATGCCTTGTCGGTTGTGTGAGAGCCGGGTCGGACGACGGCTGGAGAGTGAGTTGGCGACTACTCACTCGACTTCTTGTTCTGCTCTCAACAAAGGCCGATGGATGAAAAGATGCAAAAGGGGAATCAGAGTCAGAGTCGGAATCAAAAAAAGACATGACCTTCCCTTCGGCCCCGCGACAATGCGGCTCATCAATCCACCCGGGCAACAACATGGACCAAGGACCGACGGATGCCTTCATTGCTCAGTAACACGGCGGGAATCATCAAAGCCCCCGGACCCTGGGTACTTTCCAGTCAGCCTTGAACCAGCCGCACGAGTATCGGCTGATTCTGGAGAAATTAGAGCTGCTGCCGAGGGGATTGTGGATTGTGGCTTGCAGAAGCTGAATGACCTCGACGTATTTCGCCGCGCCAGCAGACTCCGACTAGTGAAAGACGGTGCATTTCTCCGCGCCGCCATCGATGCGTGTGTGTCGCCTTGTGTCGCCTTTTGTGTCGCCGCCGTCGGTCAGGCATGACCTTGTTTGTGCTCGGCGGGTGGTGGTTGTCGTCGCCGGTGTCGCTTCTTCTTCATCTGGTTCCAATTTAGGAGTACAACTCCGTACCGTGCCGTGGATAACTTACGTATCTTCTCCGTGAAGCTTAGTAGGAAGATGTAATACAAGTGGGTTCTAAAGATGAATTAGGAAAAGCGGCGGATGTGCGTTTAGTTATCCCCGTGCCGTTAGTGGCACACGCACCGTGACGCACCGTGACGCACGTGAGACCACATTTCGCTCGCGTCGTCCAGGGTAGCTGGCGGTCGGTTTAATACTCACAAGTCACAAGTCACCAGTCGCCCCTCTCCCCACCTCCGCCTCATTATTATTACTATTATTACATACGACACACAGACAGAAAGAACAGAAAGACATGCAAGCGAGACGCGTTTCTTCTTCGCGCCTCACTCACTCACAACACAAGAGATGGCATAGCCCATGACAGACTTACTCAGCATTCTGCCCACCTTTCCCCAGGCCGCCTTTGCTGCGCTCCTTCCCACAATCGAGCAGCATCGCCTATCGACAACCGACTTGCTGGCGCTGCACCCGGCAGATATCGCCAAGCAGACCCATCTCCCACTGCTGGACTTGAAGAGACTTGTAGCCGCCGTCCAGGCATCATTGTCAGATGACCTGATACCCCAACATCCCCTGGAGCGATCCAGTCGCGGAGCTGCGAACCGAGGCGTGCGGCCTGGGGAGGGAGACGGGCGAGACGGACGACGAGATTCATCGCCCGAAGATTCATCGCCAGAAGAAGGACAAGAAGACGCACCACCACCGCCGCCGTCGCCGCCGCCGCCGTCTCGCATCAGTACCCTGGATGGCCCCCTCGACGCCTCCCTCGCCGGCGGCATCCCGACCTCCTCCATCACCGAAATCACCGGTGAATCCGGCGCCGGCAAGACCCAGTTCCTCCTGACGCTCTGTCTCGCCGTCCAACTACCCCCTCCGCATGGCCTCTCCAAGCAGGCTCTCTATATATCCACCGAGTCCGGCCTCGCCACCCGTCGTCTCTCCCAGATCCTCTCCTCCAACCAGACCCTCCAGGGCGTCGATGCCTCCCGCCGTCCCTCCCTCGACAACATCCTCAGCACAGCCACGCCCGACCTCGAATCCCAGGACCACATCCTCGAGTATCAGGTCCCCGTGCTCCTCTCCCGCCACAACATCGGACTCGTCGTCATCGACTCCGTGGCCGCCAACTACCGCGCCGAGTTCGAAAGGAGCGGCTCCTCGTACGGCTCCTCGTACGGCTCCAACATGGCCGCGCGGAGTGCCGCCCTCGTCCGCACAGGCGCCCTGCTCAGAAACCTGGCACGCCGTCACCATGTTGCCGTCGTGGTGGCGAACCAGGTCGCCGACCGGTTCGCATCGCCCGCCATACCAAGAGCGCTTCCCACACGCGGCGCGGGAGGCGCAGGCGTAGCGCAAGAAAGTCCCCTTGCCTCGAGAAGCATGGCGCCGCCCCCTGCGCCAACCCTGCGGAGCACTCCGTCGCCGTCGCCGTCGTCGTCGTCCATGCCCTTGCCGTTTTCTTTTCCCGACGACCAAACTCCCGCCGCGCATCCGGCCCTGCGACTAGACCATCAGCAGCGCTGGTTCACCGGCTGGGGGGACGATGCCCGTTCGAATCGTGCCCTCAAGACGCCAAGCTTGGGACTCGTGTGGTCGACCCAGATATCCTGTCGGATAGCCCTTCTCAAGAGACCCGTGTATGGACGACCCCGGCAGATGATTGCACCGATAGAGGCAGACGATGGCGTCGAGGTCGGCGCCACCCTGAGAAACTGGCGAAGATGGATGAAGGTCGTTTTTGCGAGTCACGCTGCTGCTTCAGATCAGGGACTAGAGGGGGCCATGGAATTCGAGGTCTTTGTGGGCGGCGTTCGGAGTGTACAGCCCAAAAAGAGAGACCTTCGTGTCCCGGGGTGAAGGCCATTTGTTGTTGCAAAAAAAAAAAAAAACCACATCCATTTTGGGATAAAATGTCTCTTTGGATTGCGTTGAATGAGGACGCCTTGGGGAACGCACGAATTTTTTTTTCGCTATTGTTCACCAATGTTGAACATGAATTGAATATATATTTCTTTATTCTAACCGTATAGCACGAATGGTTTACACTGCGTGGTTCTTGACGTGCGTCATCCTAAAAGTCTAACATCTATCTTTCCAGCCAAGCTAGCTTCGACCATCTATCCAATTCATCAATCATGTCCCCTTTTCCTTTCCGAGCCCAGGATGAGTACCTGAAAGGCGCAGGCTAAAAGGGAAAATGCAAGAAAAGAATGAAAAAAAAAAAGTTTACAAAAAGAGGCGCTTGTGCATCTCCTTGGAGCCGGTAAGACTACAATTTCGTACCGACCTATTTTTTTCGCTTGCACGAGGGGGTGACCTTGAGTGACCTCTGGTCTAGCTTAGAAACATTGCACGCTAGATGTAGCTCTTTACAATGTAAAGGTTTAAACCCAGTTTAGTCTTACATCCTAGTCGGTATAAAAGTTTAGCCTTACTAGCTCCAAGGAGACACCCGGTATTAGATGCTTAGCGCGGATGAGGAAATTCATCCTCCAGCTGTAACCGTACACCGACATTCATGCTAATCAATTCCTGGACTAGCAGCTTGGCAGCGTACGGCATCTGCATCTGCGTCACCTGTCTCGTGCTCTTACAAGTATTGCAATACCCCTTGAAGCCGAACAGTCCGCACTGCTGGCATATGTCCACATTGGTGCCGTCCGAGCTCAACATGAGACGTTCGAGGAGGAGCTGCGAAGCGCCGTAGGCGATCAGGCAGTCGCGCTCCATCTCTCCGAGACGGAGACCACCGTCTCGGGATCTCCCCTCCGTCGGCTGTCTGGTGAGAATGGCGCGGGGTCCGCGCGAACGAGAATGCATCTTGTCTTGCACCATGTGCTTGAGGCGCTGGTAGTAGATTGGCCCGTTGAAGATATATGCCTCCAGCGGCTCGCCTGTGAGACCAGAGGTGAAGTAGTCTTTGCCTTCCCATGAGAAGCCGTAATCGAGAAGGACTTGGCTCATGTCTTTGACTGGATGGGACCTGAACGCATCTCCGAAGCCGTAATCGGGACGGCCGTCGAGGATGGATGCTTTGCCCGTCAGGCATTCCAGCAGTTTACCCACCGTCATTCGGGACGGGAAACCGTGTGGGTTCATGATAATGTCGGGGCACAGGCCGTTGTCGGCAAACGGCATATCTTCTTGGTCAACAATGATGCCGACGACACCCTTTTGCCCGTGGCGAGAAGAGAACTTGTCTCCGAGTTCGGGTCGACGCGTCTGCCGGGTCTGCACCTTGATGACGGTCGTGTCCTTTTCTGTTTGAGAGATCATCACCTTGTCGATGTAGGCGGGGTCGGGTATGCGATAGGATACAGCTGAATCACGGTACTCGCTTGGGCCGCGATCGAGGCCAATGCCCGTGGTCGTTAGATCCAGAGGCGTCTCCTTCTTCACCATGACCTCGCCGTGCTTGACTCGATAGCCGACTGTAGCCAGACCATCGTTATCCAGGGCTTCGTACTTTGGCTCGCGACGCGCTGGACCGCCGTTCTGTATATTCACGGGGTCTCCGATGCGCTCTCGCCTGCCGTTGGGGTACTTTTGCAGCTCTGTGGTGTACTTGCGGAAGACCTGACAGCGGCCGAAACCTCTGTCGATGGACGCCTTGTTCAGCACAAGGGCATCTTCGATATCGTATCCAGAGTATGACATGACGACAACGGTGGCGTTGTGACCTGCTGGGAGTTTATCATAGTGGACAAGTTGAATGGTCTTGGTGATAACCATGGGTCGTTGTGGATAGACTAGAGTGTAGAGTAGCGTGTCAATTCTGTTGAATTGGTTGTACGCAATGGCTCCTATGGCTTGCTTGCCCATGGCGCATTGGTACGTATTTCTGGGGGATTGGTTGTGATGGGGAAAAGGAATGATACCGGCCACGGCTCCGAGGATCGTGAACGGTTCGATCTCCAAGTGTGTTGTACTTTGGGTGATGTCTTTTTCGTAAAGGGTGACGAGCGCGTCCTGCTCCTCATTCACATCTAGATACTCGACAACACCCTTTGTCAAGAAGTCGTCAAATGAGGCTTTACCAAGCTGCAAAAGGCGAAGGTGTTCATCCTTGAGCTTTTGCCTTCCGTTCTTGACAATAATGTAGGGCCGACAAATCCGGCCTTCGTCGGTGGCAATGTGCACAGCATTGAAGTGAGAGTTGAGGTTGATACTGACAAAAGGTGATATCCAGCCTTTCCGTCGCATGGCGCGGAACCTAGAGGCAAATCTCTTGGGATATCTTGTCAAGGCAAATGGTGTACCATTTACGTGGATAATATATGCGCCTTCACGATGCATTTCAGCACCGGAAAAGTTTCGGACGGGCTCGACGCCCGTGTCCAGAGTGAATATCCACCGCTTGACTGGCTCTTCGTCGACGTTGGTTGTGATGTGTGTCATGAGAGCCAAGTTCTTGACCAGACCGCAGGCTTCACCTTCAGGAGTATCTGAAGTGCAGAGCATACCCCACTGCGACGGTTGAAGAGCACGTGGGCCAGAAACTTTGCGCGTCTTCTCAAACTGTGAGCTGATTCGGGTCATCATTCCCAAAGCACTGATGTAGCTCAGTCGACTCAGTACGTGGGTGACACCAGCTCTGTTCATGTTGAAACGCTTCACACTCCAGTTTCCAGTCTGAATAGACCGGTTGATGCCGAATCCGATACTGTTGGCATGATTGCTAATCATGTGCACAGCGTCTAGTGGCACCGCGCGGTTGTTCTTCTTTAGGAATTTGTCAATCGACATCTTGACCTCGCTCATAAATTTCTTGAACAAATCTTCGAATAACAGAGACAAGAGTTGACCGGCAAGTTCCAGCCGTTTGTTACCCACGAAATCTCTGTCATCTACGAGCTTGGGGTTCTGGGAAGCCATCAGAACTCGTCTCGTCATCATGGCGACATAGATGGCCTTGGGATAGAAATCCAAGCCCTCGATGGGCACATGAGCAATGATGAGGTTGGCAAGAGCGTCAAGACCTTCTTCAACGTGATTTCGACGGACTTGAGGACCAAACATGGTCCTTCTCGACCCCATCTTTACTCTGGCGCCAATGTATTCCAAAGCCTGATGCTGCGTGAAAACGCCGGCCCGGGCTGCCTCGTCAAAATTGATGACAAACTCATCTTGGTAACGTCCATCCGAGCCAGCCACCAGTTGCATGATCTCGTAATCTGACAACCCGCCAAGGGCCTTGAGAACGATGACAATCGGAATCCCCTCCACCAAGACATTGTGTGTCATGATAATTCTGTCCTTCTTCAGTGTGACGTATGTCTTTGACTTTCGTTCATGTGTCGAACTGGTGACGGAGGCGGAGACAATGTTGTTCTTTTCATCGGCTTCCACGATGACACGATTTTTGCTGAGTTGCTCCTGAATCAAGATGACCTTTTCTGTACCATTGATGATGAAGTAACCCCCAGGATCAAGTGGGCATTCGTTCATGGCCTCCATTTGTGCGTTATTAGCACCGCTTAGTCTGCATTTAGAGCTCTTGAGCATGACAGGCATTCGACCGAGCGGAACGTTCTTGCGAATAATCTTCTGCTTGTCTCTGATGTACTGGATATCCACGACAATAGGAGCAGCATATGTCATGTCTCGGAGTCGACATTCCATAGGAGTGACTTCAGTTCGCGACTTGGCATCATTGTGATCCTGGCGTCGCGGGCGGTCGACGCGGATGTCGGTGAAGCTGCGAAGGTACAGCACCTGGTTAGCTTCTCGGAGGTCCAACACAAAGACGTTGCTGAGAAGAAACATACTCTAGCCAGAAATTGCTGTCGACATCGCTTCGGATCGTTCGGTTCGCGCGAACGATATCCTTGATCTCTTGTTCCACAAAGAAGTTGTATGAGTCAATGTGCCTGTCGGTTGCTGGGTGTCAGCGATCTGGTCGCAAGCACAATTTCTGTGCTTCTGGGAAGGAATTGAGTTGCGCATACTGTTTTACAAGACCTAGTGCAAGAACACACGAGACACGGTTAGCATGATTGCCGTCGTAAGCAAAAAGGTAGCTGGCTCATTGAGGTTTGGAGAGATTGCGATCCACACCCTTGACTTTGAGAAACGCGGGTAGAAGCTGAAATTTGTCTTCCTTGGTATTGACAGGATCTGTGAGCTTCTTGTCATTGTAGAAGGGCTCCAACAGGGCCTCGAAACCATCGTCCACCAGCGGCATCGTGTCTACCACCGTGAGGCACGGATGAATAAAGAAGCAAAGAGAGCCCCCACTCGTCTCTGCAGCAGGGATTTTTATGTATTGTGGTGGGGTGACCGCACCTTCCCCTTCTGTCCCTTCTGTACGGACTAGTGACGAAAAAACATCATGCCCCGCTGGAGACGACCGGCAGAGAGGAGGGGGACGATTATTAGCGGGCACTTGCGTACTACGGAAGACTATTATAGTATAGCTACATACAACTATGCCTAGACCTAAAAATCGTAAATTTTCATAACTAGTGGCCCCTAGCGTGTGATAGGAGGCGTATGAAAACAACTATGCAAGGTTAAACACGGATTTTAATGCGTATACTCTGTATAGATTATTCCTCTCTAGGCTAATCTAGGCTATTCCGTGGCCACATAACTTCCTCGCTCGCTTCTTCCACTCAAGCCCTTGATACACTTCACCTTGCCCGAGGGCACACTGTATCTTAATGTGAGACTCTCCGATAAGACAGCATCGAATAATCACGTGCGGATATTCACGTGTTTATGACACCAATTCCAAGGACCAGTGATGTGAGGCAACCGTGGCTAGCATCTGCGTGCACGAGGCATGTGCGATTTAGTCGAATATATCATTCTCGTTAGCATATCAGAGGGGCATGAACAGAGAGATTGCACTCATTCTCAACTCCGCATCGGCATGATCAAAGAACTGACCCTTCCCAAGCGCCGACCAAAAGGGGCGGGCGGGCGTGGATCCGCATCTACGGATTTTACATGTAGGCACCGTAGCACAAACGGACGGACTAGAAATCAACGGGCACCACATCAATAAATTGCCGCAGTTGATGGGACGGCGTCGTGTGTTGTTTCGTATGGTGTTGGTTTAAAACCCCACTTCGCCCGCCGGCCAAATTTTATCGACGCCTGGATCGATCGATCCACTACTGGCAAGCCTTTCAAAATGTCGGTGAGCGATGTGAGAGAAATGACGGAATTCCGGGTGCTGCTCGAAGAGGGCGAAAGAGCGGCACGGATTTTGAGGGCTGTCCAGGATGTCCATAATACTCTTTGGCAAGGGAAGTGACAAAACGACATGGTGTTTTCTACAAAATGCAGGTAGGGCACAGCATATGCGACGACAACTCGACTAGTATGTCTAGTACCATTGTCGGATTGTCGGATGGTCGGATGGTCGGATGGATGGCGACGGCGACGAGCCCGCGGGGATGCTCAGATCCGGTCTGTTTCAGTGGAGCTCCTTGAGGCTCGACTTTGTGTCAGATCAGATTGTCTATCAATCTCGTGGGGAGGTTGCTCGGCTATGCTCCGACTTGAAGTGTGAAGTTTTGGAGACTTGTCGTCATCGAACGACCCATCGCGACCAAAGCGGTGAATCCCAACGTCCTGCACTGGAATTCGTAAATCTGTCGGCAACAGATGGGCAAACCACCGGCACCCCCTGCCAAGGTGAAGGGGTCTGGTACTGAGACCAGTCAACACTGAATGAAGACTCAACTTGAAGTTGACGTACGAAAGCGCGGAGCAATCCGAAGGGGAAATCTCCTTCAGATGGCCGGCCCTCTTCCTTTGGTGACGCCATGTCAATAAAAGCAGCATTGAGGTAATGGACCCTGAAGTGGGGTGAGCACTGAGGGGTCAAGAGACTTGAAGATTCAACCGACCCGCTTGTAAACGGGTAATTATTATTTGACCAAAAAAAACCAGCAGCCAGATCTGCGGGCAGGAATCCAGTTCCGGAACTCACACCAGCGACCCGTACGCTCTCTCCGCTCCTCAATGTAGTCCGTAATAGTAGGTGAGCTAAAAGGACATTAGCCGCCAAGAAGTCTGTTTTTCCTCCTACCAAAGGCAAAAAAAAAAACAGCGCCCAAGTGAAAATTTCGAATGCACTCCCGCAAGTATCAACTTCATCATCTTAGAGTTCTCGATCGCGGACCGTTCCATCGAGCCAGCCTATCGAAGTGCGTTGTCAATCATGCATTCTGTCTTTTGTGACATTTCCAGATAATAATACCTCGTAGCTCGTCCGAGGTACCTCCTGTACCACCAATTGGTTGCCGAAACGGACTGGACACAGCGATGCAGCCAACGGAGGCTGAATTATTATTATTAGGATCCATCCATCCTCGTCCCAAGCCCAATGCCATTGTGTACGGTCCGCCTCTTGCACCCCACTTACATGCGCCCACGGACTAATAAAACAAAAGATGGGAGGCGCGATCCGTAGAGGACCCTGGTAAGTGGTAAGCTTCATTGGCGTTCTAATGTTCCCTGCCTTGTCACGGAGTGGCTTCCAAGTTCCCACGTCTTGTCCAGTCACTCACTCACCAACCGCTTGTGCTTCTTCGCCTTGTTGGATTTGCCCTTGAACTACTCCGTACTCCGTAGAGTCTATTTTTGTGCTTCTCCCTCATTTTATCCAAATAATTATGTGCAGGGCTCGGCAGCGTTTGTTGGAAGTTACCCAAAGTTCTCTTTTTCTCTTCTCCTAACCCCCCTCGCTTATTGGACACCAAGTCCGAAAAAAGGGTTCCAAACTTGAACAGAAATTATCTTCCGAGAGAGGCTTCGGTCTTTAGCCTCACCACGTCAAACTTGAATTGTGATATCAGTCCTACAACTAGTCGAGGTGAGTACGGATTGAGTTGTTGTGAAATTATCTGTCAGTGGAGGACAGAGGATGAGACTTGTGCACCCGAGCCATTTTTATTCATCATCAAAAGACGACCATGGCTGGAAGCTACACGTCCTGTCTGAGCGCTGTCGATATGACAATGACATGTCTAGTCACCATGCCCCGCGGGCTCATCTGCTTGCATCGATGGAGCATGGAGTTGTTGTTGTTGATGAAGCTCTCTCTGGCCAAAGCAGATGGTGTGCTGACGATCAAAGACCAACTTACCAACCACCGCCTTCAAGGGAATCAAGGCAACACCCGCGTCGGGCGCTTTGCTGGCTCGGGGGCTTGTTGGGGGTGGTGGTCCCCGTCTTTTCTGAAGTCGCCGCGGCCTGAGCCTAGACCCTTGTTACCCTGGCCCCGTATTCCACCACACACACACAGACGGCGCAACAGGCTCTGGCGCCGATGTGCACGCAGACACGCAGGCAAGCGCCGTGTCTATCCAACCCCACCCCGCCTCCCAATTTGCTCTTCTTTCAACAATACCTCTAGTATTCGTTCCTTGCGGCTTTGGCTAACCGTTGTTGATTTGTTTTCCATGTCTGCGGTTGTATAGAGATTCAATTCCATCGGTCAATTTGGTGACTCGAGTCTTCTGTTTTCCTCCCACCATGGATGACCTGCGCTTTCGCTCGCAGCAGTCGCCTCGGAACGAGACGCCAATGGCCTCATTCGTTTCACCTCCTCGCAATAACGGCCGTCACTCCCAACAGACCTCCCACGACCCTCGCACAACGATGCCACGAAGATTCACCACCGATTCGGGGCGAGTACCGACACTGTCGTCATCGGCGCTGACATCTCCTCCACGCGGGCTTGGCCTGGATCCCAACCCAGACTACAACAATGTAAGTCTCTGTCTTGTCATCTTCCCAATCCGCAGCTGGCGGTTCTGGTGATTGCAAAATAGCCCGAGTTGAAGGCTGCAGTCGTTTGCTAATTCGTGTTTCTCACAGGCCATGCACAAAGTACAGTTGGTACGTAAACTCGTAGATTAGACGGCCGTCGCGGCACGGATCTGCCGACACCTTGCGCTGCGTGTCCCCCAAAACCGGGGGATCGAATTGATGCTAAAATATAGCCGCAGATTGAGCAAAAGAAACTCGAATATGAACGGATCCGAGAACAACGACGACGCTTCGAGTTGGAGATGCAAAGGCTCGACCAGCAGCAACGTCGAGAGGCTCAGGAGCTTGCGCAGATGGAGGAAGAAATCCGCATTGCCGGCCACCAGTCTGAACCAACTACGCCTCCAGAATATCGTGACAACCCCACGGGGTTTCCCTCAATCTTTTCGCAGCCAAATCGTTACTCGACCTCGAGTCTCGCCTCCCCACCAGGGTTCAATCGTCCGGCGCGATCAGGCTCCCAATTGACATCTCCACCATCTGGCCTTGTGCAGTCTCAGTATGGGTTTTCAAATAGACCAGTGCCTTCTCGATCAGACCCAAATACTCGCCGTAATAGTGACGACGAAGACAAGGAAGAAGCAGTGCGACAAGATCCTACTAGCCATCGATCGTCCAACGCGTAAGTTGTTTAATTTGCGTATCTAGCAGCTGTTGTGACGCCAGCATGCATAGGGGTCCATCATTTAGTGGTATCGAACAACCGTTGTTCTCTTTGGTTGTCTTCATGGTACCACTATCATCCCTCCGTTCCTCCGTTGTGGGCAAGATCGAGAGAATGCAATCACCTGCACGGCAAGTGCCGACCCAGGGGACACGCTTGCTCTGTCCTGCGTGACATGATCTTGCTCATCTTCTGCTTGAATTCTCTGTCATTGGAAGGTCCTCGCTTTTGGATCAGCAACGTAGTTTCATGACTGCACGGGTGACCCGCAGCTCCTACTCATTCTCGTTCAAGATTCTGCAGCGATGTTACAGTAGTTTGTCATTTTGCTTCAAATTATACTGTCCGAGTTTGCTAACAATAGCGTTTGCGAACAGGGTCAATCGGTACTCCATGCCCGTGACAAGATCAAGGAACGGTCTGTACGACATGAACTTGGATCAAACCAACACGACACGATTCTTGTTTGGTGACGACGAGCCCAACGCTCTGCCTCGGGGCCGAACACCCGACGACAATTTCCCCACGCTCGTGCGGCGCGAGGACCAAATGGTAAGTGCGAGAAGTATTCCCACGTTCTGTGATGCGAGAAAGCCGCCGTCGTTGTGTTTTTTGACTGGGAGTGGTTATGCCAAAAGAGAGTGGAGGGGATTGGACGAGGTCTTGTCTGCGCTGGAGAGAAGTCAAAGGCGGCTGGCGGGGGCTGGCAACTGTCAAGCTGTCAACTGTCAACACCTGAGGCGTTGCAATTTGCTCGCTTACGGCGTTTTTCTACTGGATGCTTGCACAAGAGTCAGCCGCTCTCTCTGGCCGTTGGACTGCTTGCCGCGATACACTTTCGCATCATCTCTCGAGAGCCTTTGCCTGTTCATTGATGAGGCCTCGTTCTTGCTGCGTGACTTGCCAACTGAGTCGCGAGTTGGGCATAATTTCTACCAGCTCATGTGCCCCATTGTTCTACATAGTCACTCTTGCGTCCTTCTCTGACCTTTTGCGTTTTCCTTCAGCTTTCGGCGTCTTCGGCCGCACTCGACCTTGCGCTGTCCCCATCACCTAATCCTGAAAAGTCCAACGGCTGGCATCGTATTAACCGTCATCGGCATCAGCAGAGCATGTCAGCCATCAACGGGCTCTCCTCGTCCAAAACCAACGACCTGACAGGTATTGGCGGCAGACCGCAGTCTCTGCGCCACTCTCTGGACCTCAAGTACATTTCCGAGAGCCCGGCAGAACCATCGTCTGCGGCTATGTCGCCCCAGAACAGCCACATGGCTTCGCCTCCTCGTCTTCAGAGTTCATTCTCTTCCAACGATGTTCCCACGGTTAAGAACCCTTCGGCATCATCAGCATTGTCTGGCAACGCCAACAACCATGCTCAACAGCATTTCCACAACCATAATGCCAATATGGGGCGCATACCTGCTGGTGCACTGCCCACCCGTCATAGTCGAGAGCTCTCCAGCGACAACAGCATCAACGCTGGTCGTGAGCAGCCAAATGGCTTTCAGTCCATCCAGTCAGCTCTGCAAGCAAGTGCAGCTCCCTTCGGACCCAGCCTTACTAGTGCAGCTCAGGTGAGCTCTGTCGCAACGGTATCTGGGCCAGCCGCCACTGCACCGGTCAATTCGTTCAACAATTTCTATCCTACAAACGGATTTGCTCCTCACGCCGCCAATCCCAACGGTAGCTACGGCATGCCCATGCTTACGGCTGGTATGCAGCAGATGAATATGAATGGTGTGAATGGTGGCATGTACGCAGCTCAGAACTATACCGCATATGGTTCAGTACCTTTCGCCCAAGGCGCCAGCCAGTCTCGAGACAGTCAAGCTCGGGTCATGCTGCATCGGCGACAGCTCGACAATGAAGGTATGTGTTGAAGCTAACTGTGGCGGTGGCGATACAACCATGTCCATTACTAACTTTGATCTCCCAGCCATGTCTCGATACCAGAACATGCCCCTGGAGTCCTTCCGTGGGCAAATCTACGAGCTGTGCAAGGACCAACATGGATGTCGCTATCTTCAGAAAAAACTAGAAGAGCGCAATGCGGACCAGGTACACATGATTTGGCTTGAAACCAACCAGCATGTCATAGAGCTCATGACGGACCCCTTTGGTAATTATTTGTGCCAAAAGCTCCTCGAGTTCTGCAATGACGATGAACGCACTGTCTTGATCCAAAACGCATCCCAGGACATGGTGCGAATCGCGCTCAATCAGCATGGCACACGAGCGCTACAAAAGATGATCGAATACGTTAGCACTCCACAGCAGGTGCACCTTATCATTGAAGCCCTTCGCTTCCGCGTTGTCGAGCTCATTCAGGATCTCAACGGCAACCACGTCATCCAAAAGTGCCTGAACAAGCTTACATCTCTCGATGCGCAGTTCATCTTCGATGCGGTTGGCAATAACTGTATCGAGGTGGGCACGCACCGGCACGGATGCTGTGTGCTTCAACGTTGCATTGATCACGCTTCTGGCGAACAGAAGCCCTGGCTCATTGGGCGCATCACGGAGCATGCTCGAATTCTTGTGCAAGATCCGTTTGGAAACTATGTGGTTCAGTACATCATCGATCTTAATGAACCAAGCTTCACCGAGCCCGTGGTTGCGACGTTCCAAGGCTGCATCAGCCAACTCTCGCGCCACAAATTCAGCTCCAACGTCATCGAGAAGTGTCTTAGATGCTCACAGGCCCAGTCCAAGGACATGATTGTCGAAGAGCTTCTTGGTCCTCAAGAAATGGAGCGCTTACTCCGTGATTCCTTCGCAAATTATGTTATCCAAACTGCTCTTGAATTTGCTACTCCTCATCAGAAGTACCGCTTGGTCGAATCCATTCGCCCTATTCTGCCACAAATTCGCACGACTCCCTATGGCCGCCGCATTCAGGCCAAGGTTTCGGCTTACGACAACCGTGGAAGCGCAGCCTCTAGCGGGCAAGTGACTCCCGCAGACAATACACAGGGCCAGATACCTCTTCGCCAGGGCCATAGTCGTGGCATGTCCGGAAATGCTTCAATGCTGCCATCCAATGGTATCGCGACTGGAAGAATGGCTGGGTTAGGGGCTAACCAGAGTGGTCGGCAAAATGTCTCCTCGTACCCCAATAGTTCCGTCCTGACAGTCCCGGCCCCTGCGGGAGGCAACGCTCTAACACAGTCCCAAAACCAGCAGCAATCTCAGTTCAACCCGAGAGCGCCAGCCAGTTTTACTCCTTCTCACTCTGCAAATGCATCCACAGATGCCAGCGGCGAGACACGCTGGGTGTAAAGTTTTTTTTTTCTTTCTCGCGATTGCATTGCCATCTAAACACAGGCCACTTGTATCACCACGCCCCATACGTCTTCTACGGCCTGTGCCTCCAGATGGCACTATATATCTCATGCAGCATGGTTACGACACTGCCATGATTTGACGACCTCTTTTATTATGCGCCGTGATCGATTGCCACGAATACAACGCGAAAACGCCATTGCATTACTAGCTCAGTCCCACAGTCACGATCCGCACAGCATATGTGACGGTGCTATGCGTGTACATTACAAACCGAGGGAATTGAACCGAAGGAAGAATAAAAAAGAAGCGAAAGGGGAGAAAAGACTCGACTGCCAAGGTTTTCGTCCATACTGGCAGTGGACCAACATGTGTCATAATGTGCACTTGTACACTGGGCCGCCGCTTCATCGACGTGGATGACTTTTGCTCGGCGGGGATTTCGATTTACTGTCCTTGTTATTTTTCAAGATTTGCGTTTCCTGTTACTTTAGTATTCTCTCGCAGTCCTCCCCATTCATTCTTGTTCTTTGTTGTCTTTTTATCATCTGCTGATTCTGGTGAATATCGATCTTGCGTACTTGGGTTACTAGTGGTAGTCCCGCGCGCGCGCAGTGGCCGGGATGTCTTATATAGTCTGACTTGACTATTTAGTCACTCCGTAGCTGTATTGCGACCTCATCTTCTCTTACATTTCTGAATACTTCGTCAATAGGTGACGTGGATGGGACACGCAGTGGACAAGAAGTGAAAGGGTTGAATTGGGTTGAGTCGTTGGATGGTTGGGGAATTTTGCTTTGTCTTTTAACTCATGGACCTTGTATGATCTCGAAAGACTACTTTTACAAAAAAAAACCCAAATCAAAGGACAGTTGCTCTTGCTATATAACCCACCGGCCAGTTCTAATGATGGGACTTTGTCATGATGCGGGTGTCCCGTCTTTTTACTAGCTCTGTCCAAGTTCTCTTTTCTCCTCGTATTTCAGCATGAGAGGCTCCTTCAAGCGTGATCTGCCCTTCGAGCCAGGGTTCCTTCCCCCTCTCAGACCGCAATCACGAGGAACTATTTGACCGCACATGGTGATGGGAAATCCCTTGACTTGCACACAAATAAGACAGAACCATGTTCATCAACAGATCGAGCACCGACATCGCGTGTCAGAAGTCACATTGCGGGCGAGGCAAAAAGGGTGGACAAAGGCGTTGTTCAGGAACAATGTCCATTCCGACCGTTGAATTTTTTTTTCATATGAAGTAGAACTACCAAATCATGATGGTGCTTTTTTTGACTTGCTTCCATACATAACCTCGAAAACCCCATGAACCGGATTCCAATCCAAGCATGAGTTGAAAAAACGACGACAATGCCATGAAACCAGCGACACCACATCGAGCAGTAGACGCTTATCGGTATCGCCACAGGGAGGTGGTGTTGTGGCGCAGCCACGTCTTTCTGCGACCTGCACTGGTCTTGTTGTAGCGGTGACCCTTGTTGAGACCACGGGACTTCTTGCCGGTGGCGGTGAGGCCACGAGCCTCGCGGTGCTTGTGGACGGGGTTGACGATCCAGTTGATGCGGGGATCGATGCGGATAGCCTTGTGCTGGGGGTCGACGAGGATGACCTCGTAGTACTTGTAGGTAGAGTCCTGGTTGATCCAGTATGAGTTGAGGACGCGCAAGTTGGCGCAGCGGCGGCCGACACGCTCCTCGGCGGTGGCCTTGAGGGAGCGCTGGTACTTGAGCTGATTGATACCCTGGTTGGTAGGCTTGCCTGTAGACGAGAAAATCATCAAGAAATTAGCATGGACCGAGTTGAAAAACGATGGGGGGGGGGGGGGGACTCAGTCAGCGCAGGATGGGTTTTTCTTTCTTACCATAGGTGGCACCCTTGGGGGCAGGGCGCTTGCGACCACCACGGCGGACGCGGACGCGGTAGATCAAATAGCCCTGCTTGGCCTTGTAACCCAGACGACGAGCCTTGTCGGGGCGCGAAGGGCGAGAGGCGCGGTGAATGACGTTCAATTGACGGTACTATATTGATGCACTCTCAGCAAATGTTCAACGAGTGTATAGCAGAGATCGAGCAGACGACGGGGCGATGAACAATCCTTCTTCCTCAATCCAATCCTGGAGTTGAACAGTCAGACTCGAGGAGGAATCGGCTGCCACATGTTTCATTGACGGGCTGCACTCCCATCGGCCCAAGAACAAAAGGGATCTCGTCCTTGTTTGAACCTTTGGAGGCGTAGCGACCCGGATCAAGACACGTTGACCGAAACCATCGCCAAGTTAAAGCCACGGTAGAGAAAGAAGAGATTATTCATCGTTCCGTCTTCGCTCGTCCACGATATGCCATTTGAATATCATCGGGAGTTGCATGTTCAACGTACTTCCCAGCAGCGCACTCGGAGGAGGAAGCTCATCAGATCAGACTGCTTCTTCTTCTGAAGTTCCTCGACATACTTGAGGGCACCCATCTTGGCTATACGGGCATAGAAAACGTCAGTTTGACAGTGTCTGCTGTAATCTTCGTCTCTAAAGAGTCGTGTTTGTAGGACATCGAGGTAGAACGAACCGGTTTGTGAGGCAAGATTCCTGCGGTGAGTTAGTAGTGGGTGGGCTGAGACCGAGATTTCGTTCAACGACTTTGTGCAAGTAATCCGAGAAGTGGTGGACAAAAATTACACTCCTGTTTGTGTGGGTTAAGCGATGCACTAGTCCTTTTTTAGCGTTAGTTGACTAGGACTTGCCCCTCGCGGCCCTTGTCCTGCTTGTCGTTTGTCCTGCTGATGAGTCAGCATTTCCGGGGTGGGCCTCTACACTCTGGAGAGTCTGACTGGCCAATGAATGGAAGATCAATCATCCAAAGGAAGCTAAGCTTACTGGGGCACAGCAGCGTTTTGTCGTTCTCGTGAGCTGGAAATGACGACCATCAAACCCGGCATATCGCCTTCACTTGATCATGAACCACATAAAACTTCATTCGTATCACTAGATAAGTATGAAAACACTCATTAAAATCTCCGTCTGCCCTAAGGCAACAACGCTGTAATACTACACATGCTCTGCAGCATCGCCTCTGCCAGACTACCCCATGTTTCCGCACCTTTCTGAGGATGTGCATCTTCCAATAACTCCCAAGCAATCTGTTCTACATCATCTTCCCCCGTATCTGGCTCTACTCCGATGGAGCTTGGGACCACTTGCTGCTCTACAAGCATCGTTGCCTGCGTCAACATCCGCCTGTTCAATTCATCAAGGTCGGCGCTATCCTTCTCCCAGCGTAGCCACGAAGGCATTTTCGCGGTGCTCGAGCCTTCGCTCAGCCGGCTATACTCTCTCGCAACCGCGCGATACTCTGCTACAAGGCCCATGGCATTCTTATAGACGTCATCAGCAAGCCCAACTGCCTTGCCAGGGTAAGCACTGCTCAGATATGGAAAGAGGTGCACTGTGTCTCCAGACATATCAACGCTCGCCACTAGTTCGATGAGTGGTGATTTCTCCGTCTGACTAGAGCAGATTTTAATGACGGCGATTCTCCGGGGCTATCGTCGCGCAATCACTCACGATTTGGAACTCATCTCAGTCTTGATGTACTTCTTCAGATCGTCTGCCGTTCTCTTCATAGATTGCTTGACTTCGAAAGTACTTGCTCGATTTTTCTTGTTGCCTGCCATCGGGCTGATAACATTTCTATCCACAAGTCGGATTAGGGTCCAGTGACAAATGCTTCGCCATGAAAGAATAGAAAAGGTGTCTAGCTACCCAGATTTCGCCACGGCTGTAATGTCTTCCCTCTTTTGTGGACGCTTCGACTGTCGCTTGCGGCCTGCACAATTTCTGGCTGGAGAAGGAGTAGGACCCGGTTCTTCGGAGTCAATATCAATTGGATCCACGGCTCCATTGTTGTCTATAAAAGTTAGTTAGGTGTTTGATTGATTGACTGCATGGTATTGTTGAAAAGCGCAGGTGTTCTTGCCACCAGCGTACCTCGATCAAATTTCTTCCGTTTCCTTGTCAAGGGTGCCATCGTGAATGCACGAAGTGCGTGGTCATCATGCCCAAATGCGACTCAGAATTTGGCAATTTTGAAGACAGACATGTTCAATATTCTATTGATTTTTATAATTTTTTGGGGCTCATTCATTGGTTGTGGCCGATTCCTACGCCAGCATTGTCGGGAAGGAGCCAACGACACCTGGAGTTAATCGGACTCGGCAGCTGGCGACCACTTGGCACGCCTGAATTAGCTCGGCAGCTGGAGACGAAACGTGCGCTTATTGCATTCATGATAAGCACTCAACAGGTTGTTATTGTAGGACAGTTTTAGTGCTCATAACTCATTGAATTCGATCCTATGCTCTAATCTCACATCCTGAAGAAAGAAAAAGTACACCCTTCATCAAATGCTCAGAGTTTGTCATAGCACTGATCTTGTGTAGAGCAAATGTCAAAGTTCAAGGCATAAGAAGATGATGAGAAAGAAGAAAAGGCCAGATACAAAAACCAAACCGCATTGCCCAAGAAGCCGAGAATGTCTTTCATACATGGCTTCACTCTACCCAAGTCCTGCGTACCAAAATCGTTGCGAATTGGTCACAAGGTGCTCCCTCCTTTCTGAAGTTCTCTCTGTCTATAGTGTCTCAACCTTTGGAACGTAAGGGATTACAAACGTCCCGTCCCGTTCTTTCCCTTGCCACTCCATTTTACTCTTTGTCGGTCTAACGCCGAATATAACAGCCCCCAGAAAAACGGTAACTTAATTCTAAGTGATGATTGGTAAGAACAAAAAAAAACGACAAACAAAGCAAATGAGAAGGTCGACATATACGCCGACCATTAGATACTGATCATCTTTGAACGAGACGTTGGCCTGCTTGGTGAGCGCCTACAATGGTCATCTTTGCCGTACTCTCTCATACCACCAGACTTTTGTCGGTCGAATTTTTGCGAATGAAAATTGATCAGTTTGTGTTCAACGATAGACCCTGGAATGCGGCAGCCCAATCGTGTTGCGGAGAAATAGGCGAGACACCTGTCGAGTGCCGAGAAGGATGAGGCAAGTTCTGTGCGCCAGGAAAGCCCTGACGCAAGGCTTGGAAGTCTCCCTGCTGTCCGAAGCCTCCCGGGAAGCCATCAACAACGCCGGGTGAGAGACTCGGTGCGTATGGAATCGCGCTGCCACGGTTGTTGCCGAAAGGGGCATTGCCATACGTGTAATTGGGTTGTGGATAGGCCGATGCTGGTGGAACGCCACGATCCCCTGTAAATGGCCGAGTAAAGGCAGGGCGGTAACCTCGGCCAAATGCCTGCGGTTGTTGTTGGTCTTGACTCTGCTGTGTTTGACGACGTTCGCCGCTAGAAGGGCGGTTCACACCGACAGCACCGGGGCCAATGCCACTTGGCGCCTGGATTCCCAGAGTTGGACTGGCAAAAGACGCAGGATTGATTGCCGACATCCAGATTCTGGTCTTGTAGATCTTGAAAAGATCTGTGACGAGGGAGTTGAAGTTGATGTACGAATCCGCAAAGTAGTAAAATGTAAGCTTTTTCCAATCCCTGAGACAAGACAGACGTCAGCAACACGGTCGCTCCCTTGCACCGTCGGTGGTTGTATGCGCAGAGGACCGCCACTTACATTTGGAATTCGGCATCAAGGATTTCCATGTTGAGACCATGTTCTTTGACCTTTTGCATGCAGACTCTCTTTGCTTTCGCTTCCTGTCCCTCTTTGTCTCGCAGAGAATGTACCTCGTGATTCTGTGCGAGTCGTTTGATCAACTTCGGCCGTAACTCGCTGGCATTGGGTTCCTGCAGAAGATGCTGACTTGGAGGACCCATGCCGCCAACTGCACTCCCTTGCAAACCACTGGATGATACCATCAAACCGGCACCAGAACCTTCCTGGGCCGCTGCAGCACCTTGCGAATACATCATCAACCACTTGTAGTGCTCTTCAGCGTAGTGATCCTTCAGCTCCTTCGCAGCCTGCCAGTCAACGTTGTCTTTAGCGACCGTTCCGAGATCTGTACCACGATCTGCTTCCACAATCACCAAATCACCGGGTTTGACGGTAAGACCAGTGCCTTCTTGGATATAAAACACTTCTGCCCGGGCGCATTTGAACAAGACCACGTGGAGCAGCTGGTTGTGTCTTGGTTGGGCCATACTGTAAACGTTGCGAGGTGGAGAAGGTGGTCGGTTTGTGAACTGATTGCCCAGACCAAAGTGAGGACCGTAGGGATTCCCAAATGCCGATTGCATCGCGTTTGGCATGCCGGCGAGCATGGCTGCGACTGTATGTTAGCATTCATCTGGTTGAAAGAATGGCAAATCGAGGTTTATGGGAGAAGAGGCTGGGTTTTGAAACTTTACCTACCAGAGTTGGGGTTGGACAGACCCGTGCTCTCGGGAAACCCAGATTGAAATGCATGAGAGCCCTGTGCATCGGCCACGGCGCCGGCATCGAGTGCAGCTACCGAGTCCGCCACGGAACCGGCCGACCCTTGCCGAGTTGGCATATTTGCAAATGAATGACGTCGGCTCTGGGAGACATCCCCGCCAAAGAAGCCAGGGGAGCTTGACCATAGTGCAGCCTTCTTGAGATTCAAGTTGTTGTCTGCCTTGCGATTGTCGATGCCAAACGGGGTGCGAAACGCGCCGGCGCCGTACTCGCTCATGCGACGACCGGTGGCTCTTCGTCCAAGGGAATCTATCGAGTCGTTCACCTCGTCCAATTCGTCAACAGCGTAATCGGATTCTTCTGGAACCGTTTGATAGCCATTTCCGAGATAAGAAGCTCCAGTTGACGCTCGAGGTCGGATTCGAGAATTGTACTGTTGTTGGCGCAACATGGCATTTTCGCGAGTGAGCATTTCAATGGTCTTGGATTCGGAAGTTTGGTGAAAGGAACCTGGCATTGATTCTGATGCGCTTTCATCATCATCATCCTCGACCTCTTTGACCTTTCCGAGCATGGATCCATCATTAGCCATCTCGCTCAGCATACTCGGTCTGGATGGTCTGTGCTGCAAGCCTGGATGTCTCGCGCGCCCTAAGATTGCGGATGAGCTCATGCCGGCGGGAGGTCCGTTTTCAGGATCCATCTGGCCAACTGAATATGACTGTGAGCGATAGGTCTTCGGTGTTGGATGTAATGGAATGGCGAAAGGTATTTGAGAGTTGGACAACGAGTCACGGGAAGTTGGAGAGGCTTGTGTTGGCACAGGGTCGTGTCCAAAGAATGAATGATTGCTACCTCCCGGGGGAACTGTGGAGGTTGGGGAAGGAAGGACTTCACTTAACCTGGAAGTAGCATCTTTTCGATCAGCGTTCCAAATGCCGGTTCCCCATGCAAATGAGGATGAGCTGGAAGAGCGACCAATAGCTGATGATGCAGAGTGAGAGCCCCAGGGGCCACCAACTACCTCAGCCGAGGGTGTGCTGGGATGCGATCCAGTGGGAGACATGGAGCTGCTGGCAAACGACCCTTTACGCGGACGACTGAGTGGTTGCGATGTATCATTCAACCAAGAAGATCTGCGGACTGGCTTGTGAGGATGTACGGGCGCGGCGTGTGATGTTTCGTTGCGGTGCTCCACTTCATCATCCGAGCTTGCAAGGGCCTCTGAGTCGGGTGTTGAAGTTCGTGCGTTGACTTTCTCCAAAAGAAGGCTTTGGCTACCTGCGGCCGCCGAGGGAAACGAGCCGGGGCCAAGTTTTGACGAGGTCGCTGACTTGAAGGAGTTTGAGCTCATAATGTGATGTGATTGATTCCTTGGAAATAGAAGCCTCTAGCCAGATCAAGAAGACCTCTATCATTTATTAGCAACGTTTTGTCAAGAGTCAATGCGACCAAAATGCCAAGGAAAATGTGAGTATGATCTTGATTTGATAGCTCTGCAAGACTGAGACACGACGTAGTCTCAACGCTCATTATGAGGTTGTAGCACGACGACGACGACGACTTACTTTTTGCAACTTATGGACAAAACAAAATCTTTGGCACGCAATATGCGTCAAGATAGCTCTGAGTCGTGGGTGATCTGATGAGTGTCCGTGTGAGAAGCGGACAGTCCCTGAAACGACTCCAAACAGGGTTGAAAAAAGTGATGAGTTGTGTCTATCAGTAACTCCGGGTCGGCCGAGGAAATACAGGTATCGTGTGGTCGTATAATAGATTAAGAACGAGATGTAGTTGGTATAACAAATGTCTAAAACCAGCGCAAGTCTAACCCAAAGCCAAAAGGGAGGGAGAAAGAATATAAAAAGGGCAGATACAATAGAAAGAATTGTTCAAAATGAGACGCTTGAAGCTACACCCATCCGCACCGTCAAAGTGTTGGCAGAATAGATTGCGTCTCGGTGATGGAATATGTTGTCAAGTTGCTCTACTGCACCCCCATAGTGGGTTGGCAGAGGCCACGCAGATTAGATGCGAAGCGGCTCCAGCAGTTGCGAAATGCAGCGGATGTCACTAGATCCTGCGATATGTATAGAGTCGACGAGGAGGAAATGGTCTGATCAGACGACTCGAATGCCGAATTGCACACACACATGTGGCAGCAGACGCCGTGATTGAATCGATGGTCTTGGTCGTGGCGAAAGTGGCGAACAGGATCAGAGACGATCTCCGCAAGGTGCGAAGTGCGAGGTGCGAGGTGCGAGGTGCGAGGTTGCAAGGTGGTGCAAGGCCCCTAATAGCAGCAGGTATGTATTCGCTAGCGGCACCTGAGCTGTGCGACGATGCCCCGAAAAAGGCGAGGCGCTCGGGATATGAGAGTCTGTCAGGCTGGCCGGCAGCTGTTTGGGCTCGCTTATCGCGCGCGGGGGGGGAAGGGGGAAGGGAGAAGGGAGGGGATGTGTCTGGTGTCTGGTTGCTGGAGCGGGCTGTGACGTGCGCAGCGACCTCGGCCGTCTGGTCGCTGGATTGCAACAGCTAACTGAGAAGTTGGCGATCCGGCTGGACTGGCCGTTGTGGAGGGGAGATGAGAGGAATTTCGGAAACGGTGCGCGGTTGCGTATGCGCGTATGCGCGTGTGGTGTACGGATTATGTGCGTCCGTAAGCACCAGCTTCAAATGGTCATTCCAACAGCAAGCTTGGCAAGCTGCAATATGTAACCAGGTGGTCAGCGGTGGGGAAGCTCTCTCTGATATGCTTTTCTAGGGCCGTCTTGAGAGAGAGGGGGGAGGGGGGCCAAAAGACAAAGGACTGCAGACTGCAGACCCTGGGCTAGGAAATTAGTACGAGAAAGGAGAACTCGGACAGGGTAGCATGCGAGCAGGGGAAAGCAAGACGGGACAGGTCTTAGCGTCGAGAGCGGACGCGGGGGGAGCTCAAAAAGCGGGCGGGGTGACGATGCCGTGTGCGTGCACTGCGGATACATGATACATACTATGGTCTCTGTACTCGCCAAATTGTTGTCTGTGAGGCCCTGGTGTGTGGCTTGGTGGTCCGGTGGCCCAGTGGTCTGGTGGTCTGGTGGCCCGGTGGTCTGGTCCGGTGGTCTGTCATTGTTGGATTCGGTTTGAAGTGCTTCTTCACTTTCGAACTTGGAGCTTTGAAGTTGTCTGATGTACCGAGTACGTTCCAAAGTAGTCCGTACCCCGCCGCTTTCTCCGAATGAATGGATCGTGCGTGGTTCGACGCGGCGGACCAGGCAGCGGCCGCTCTCTGCTCGGCTTGACGCCAACAACGCCAAGCGGCCAACCAAGTAATAGGGGGTGATTGTGCAAGAAGCCCTAGGAAAGGCTTAGGGAAGGCTTAGCGAAGGCTTAGCGAAGGCTTACTAATTACTCGCAGGATCCGGGAGTGATTTGACAATCCACGGCACGTATTAGTCTGGAAGATGATTCTCGGCTGAGTCGGCTCACTCACATCTGATTACCCCGTCTTTTTCTTTTGATCGGTTAGCGAAGCCCCAGTCTAGACAGACAAGAAGTTGGAGATGAACCACTAAGAAGAGGCCGTGGTCAAATGGGTGTGGGTGAGCTTGTTGGGGGCAAAGTGCATCCAACCCCCCCCCCTTCCCCTGCAGTACTTTTCTCCATCTCAGACACCCTCAATGAAATACCACTCTGCTGCACGCACCCATTGCGGGATCACCTTGCCGTCCAAGCTTGCAGACCTAAAGGAAACAACCGACCACAGCTTCTGCCCTTGACAACATTTGAAGCCTGGGGGGCCAGGCCAACCCACGTTTCAGACTTTCGGAAAGATCGTCACCCCGCAAATCGCCCACTGACAGCCATGTGTATTTAGTTGCAGAACCCCCGCCCCGGCCGGTTTGTGGCTTGTTGGGGGTCAGCTGGGCAGCCTGGGCTGGGTCTGTTTGCTGACCTGAGTGAGTGCTGGCCTTGCCTTTCTTTGCCTTTGTTGAGTCACCTGGCCTGGCCTGGTGGGAAAGATGGTGGTGGTGGGTCGCCCTCGATTTGTGATTCGTGCCACCACCGACGCTTCGGCAGGTTCGAATTACTCTGCCGCAACTCACGAGGGGTTGTCGTACCAGTCCCAAATACTAAATACTCCATCTATCTCTCTATACTCCGTATGTATTTTCTGTTCCTCCCTTGTCTCGATTGTGCCGCACTTTCATGGCTGCAAACGAGAGATGATCTGACTGCCAGTCGGGTTAATGTCTTCCGATGAGTCGTTGCTATTGGGCAATGGGGAGCCTGGCCTGGCCCACACGACTACTACAATGCATATCCCCCCCCCCGCCACATAATTCACATATGTAACGAAGATTGAACCCATTGGCAACAGGCCGCCTTATTTATAGCCCCTGCCTAGTATACTGTGGGCTAGGCTCCTACATGTAATAACCGTTCGGCGACCTCTCTTCCGATATGTCCGGGAATCATGAAATCGTGGTCGGGTCCTTTGAGCGAAGGCCATCTTTGAAGAGCCAACCAAACTACCGCATTACATACTGCTAATTACCCCGGATTTCCACACAATGATCGGGCCCCTTTAAATCATCCTCGTAGGGTATCTTGCAGTCTATGCATCGTCCATGTTGGCCAGAAATCTACTGAACAAGTGAAGTCACTTTGGACATGCCAAAAAAAAAAATTACATAGCCATCCTCATTTCCCTCAAATTTTATCACAGTTGCAATAGTCTACTCAGCCGCCTTTTGTTGCTTCAATTTCTCCTCAAACTTTGCAAATTCTTCCAAGGCGACCTCTTCCTCTTGGTCGAGGATTTGATGGACACCTTTGACTTCCTCGATCTGTGGCACGCGACATGTTTAGCTCGTTTGTGCGATTATTGCAGTTCTTGAGAATGGGTACAAGGGAAGCAGTGGAATAGGAGGAGCACTTACATAATGCATGAGCATCCCCTCGATACCATTCTTGAGGGTGACTGTGCTGGAGTCGCACGTTCTGCAGGCACCACGAAGCTTCAGCTTCACGTAGCCGTCTTCGAAGCCCCCGGAAGTCGATGTCGCCACCATCCTCCTGGATCGCAGGCCTGATTCTAGTCTCCAAGAGCTCCTTGATCATGCCGACAACCTCGCTGTCATTTTCGTTGTACGCCAGGCTGTCCTCTTCCATCTCCTCATCGCCCTCCTTCCGCTCCGCCACGTTGACAAGCTTCTCGCCGGATGTGATTGCCTCCGTAATCAGGGAGAAGATCTCTGGTCGAATGTGGGCCCAGTTCGCATCCCCTGCCTTGGTGACGGTGATGAAGTCTGCGCCGTAAAACACCGACGTGATTCCATCAATGTTCATGAGCTTCGCGGCGAGAGGAGACGGGTATGGCGCGGAGATGGTCGACCGCGGGTTAAGATATTCGATGAACGGCGTGTTGAGGTCTTCGGGCACGACTCGGTGGTTCGGCAGGAATTTGAGAGCATCGGCATTGGGTGTTTTCTCGGTTTGTATGAAAATGCTACGGGTGCCCCCGATGGCCAGATTCGGCAGCACGGCGCGGCGGGAGAGAGATGGTCGTCGGACGGCGCTCATGCGAGGACTGGAACTTGAAGAAGAGCCATTATGGCTGATGTGTGTGCTAAGCTTGCGGGCCCATTGTGATGAGCATCGGGCTGGTCTTGCTGGGAGGAGCGCGCGAGACAAGATCCTCGGCGCCGTGGAAGAGAATGTGGCCATTTCCGCCCCTGGTCTGCTCTGCGCGCGAGCAGCTTCTGGGAGAGGGCAATATGAAGAACAGGGTACTAAGGATGGTTTCGGCAAATTGATAGGATCTGATGTTGCATTCGTAGGAAGATTCCCGTTCGTGGTGTTCAAGAATAAGAAAAATTGGTCACCGGGATTCGTTGAAGCCGTTCGCCATAAATGGCTTTTAGAGTACGGACGTACGGACCAGGGGCATTAGTAATTGGTGCGCTGTGAGCCTGTGACGTAGAGTCAGCAACCACCTTCACTGGGGCCCGTTATTTCCACCCCCTCGGGAAGAAGAGAGCGACCCTGAAGATTTTCGCCCCCTTCCCTCCCCCAGCGAGAAGGCGATTGGTTGGATCCGCCGCTCCCTGCTCTCTATTTTTCTTCTTCTTTGTTTGCTGCCATTCCTTGTCTCAAGCCAAAACTGCTCCGATACCGCGGCAAGCTCTGTTTCCTCTTTGAGGGTGAGTATCTTTGCTATCCAACATCCAAAGGCCGTGGTGATTTCGTCGGCCTCTGGAATAGTTGGGCCCCTTCCAGCTGATTATACACCCACCCCCAGGATGCCGCAAGAGCAGAGTGTTCTGCCAGAGGCACCTGCACCTGCCCCTGCGGCTTCGAAGGCCGACGACATGCAGGTCCCGCCAAAAGCTGAGGCTAGCTCCGAAGAACACCAGACGCCGTTGTCATCAACATCGGCACCTCTGTCAAAAGTTGCTGCACTCTGCGGCGTGTGCGAGGCGTTTCAATCGAAATACAAATGTCCAAGATGCTACCTACCTTAGTACGTACCCTTGACGGACCTGCTTTTAGGAGGGAGACCTCGACAATCTCTGTTGAATCCAACCAGGCTCCCACTCTCCTTTATTAAGCTGTGAGATGTTAACAAACCAAAGCTGCTCAGTGGCTTGCAACAAGCTACATAAAGAAAACCACCCGCCAGACGAACCGAAACCACCCTCTAAATCCGAAATGCCTGGACCATCAAGCAATGACACCATGTCTTCACACCCATACGATCCGTCGAATCCCTTTCGTGCGCTTGATACGTCGGATAAGCTACAGCATTTGTTCCGCAAATACCCCAACCTAGCGGAGCAACTGCTGGCCATATACGCCGCAACGCAACCCCCTGAGGAAGCTCCGGACAAGAGAATACCCGCCTCTTTGATGCAGGGCGTCGCCAAGAAAGATAGCTGGAATCGCGATATTGGTATCAAGAATGGGAAAGAGGCGCTTCGCAAGGCTCGTAGGGACGAGGGCGAGGCTGGCGATGCTATTCGAGAGTACTCGGAGCTCATACTGCATCTGATCAATACCCAAGATGAAAAAGGCAGCGCCGCCACAATCCTGCGGGAACAGATGGCACAGGAAGACAGCAAATTGATTGAGCAATTGATGGCGCAGGAAAGACGCTGAAGTAAAGTAACTGTTTACTATGCTGTACTAACTGAGCACTGTTGATGACCTCGAGATGGGCCATACGGATATCAAGTTTTATGCCACTAGTTCTACACCGGGTATGGCGCCTTCTCCTATGCCAATTTCCCGCCACCATGCGGATATTGTAACTAACGTTTGAATCGTGAAAAGAAGCCACTAATTGGAGACTT
Organism: Epichloe aotearoae; assembly: GCA_000729855.1. NCBI lineage: Eukaryota > Fungi > Ascomycota > Sordariomycetes > Hypocreales > Clavicipitaceae > Epichloe > Epichloe aotearoae. The sequence continues at coordinate 116,993 of JFGX01000011.1, forward strand.
GGGTGAAGCATCGCGTGCCGCTATTTCTTCTGGCGGCGTCGGCAGCCTATCGTCCTTGCTGTGTCTCCCAAAGCTTCCTAGTCGGCCTCTCAGATTCCACCTGGATTCTGCCTTTCGTAACTCGGGCTGCGTGGGAACGGGTTGGGCGACTGCGTTGGCCGTCATCGGCTCGTCACTCTGCGTCCAGTCAACTCGATGATGGTTTGTATTGCCAACAATTTCCGGTTTCTCCGGTAAAAGTAACGCGGCGGCGAGGTCAAATGGCTCGACGGAATGGGGCTGTGATCGTCCTGGAATTCTTCCAGTGCTTATTCTCCTAGCACCTCTCGACTCATCATCCACTGGTTTGCTAGATCTCGCGGTATTTTGGAGTTTTTGGCTTGAGGCTAGAGTATGTGTAGTCGTGTCTAGCTCATAGGTAATGGATAGGCTAGGCTTGCTAATAGGGTTCCGTTCGTAGTGACGCTCGCGCATACTCTGAGCCCTCCTCAGAGGCTTGTTCTTCTCACAAGGAGGAGCATTGGAGTCGTTCACTCTGGCCGCTCGACTTGCAGTTGACCCGTCAAGGTAGAATTTCATTTCGTGCCGGGGTAATGTATGCACTGGGCCCTTCTCATATGCAGTTTCAACAGTCGTTGTTTCAGAAAATTGCGAAGCGGCTACTTTGGGTATATGACGATATGCCGTCTTGTCTCCATGCCCATCATCACCGTACTGGGTGTTTGCTTTGCTAGAGTTCCTGGGATCGGGACAATGTGACATCTCTTCATGTGAGGGCGAACGTTCCGGCTTCTGACCAATCTCGAAGCCGGGTTTGGTGCGGTCCACGCCAATGGAGACAGTTTGATCAATGCTTTGTTTCGGCTGAGTCTTTGAAGAAGATCGTTGCTTCTGTTTGATAGCTTCATTTCTCGCTCGTAGTTTTCTTTCCGAACGTGCCTCTTGCTCCACCAGCACGACAATGAGTCTTCTCGATAGTTCTTGCGGATCAATTGGCTGAGACTGTGCTGGTCGCGATTTCGGCTTGGAAGGTGCCTTGAGAGCCTTCTGCTTTGTCCTAACAGGCAGGTGGTGTTCTGTTGGGTAAACCATGTTGGCCAGCATAATGGGAGCAGGTTTCCGGAAGACGATGGTGCTGTAGATGGATGGCTGGGTCGATTGTGAATGAAGAGACGGTGGGAAAGTATGCGAATTACAAGGGGAAAAAAAAAAAAGAGAAACAAGGAGAAAAAGAAGCGAGATAATTATAGAGAATGACGCCGATTGGGTACACAGTTGCCGCTGCTCAAGTCTTTCCAAAAAAGCGACGAACGTGACCTCGATTCTCGAAAGAGGCGGATCCTGTTGAGCAATAGATTCGCTAGGCTGGACTTGTCCTCGCCTGTCGTCCTCTTCCAACAAGTGCTTCGTTCCGGTTCATTCGAATGCATGTGCAAGCTCGGTCCAGTTTGCGCTCAGACCTGGCAGATGCAGCCGGCAAAGGGTCATGGAGAGCAAGAGCACTCAATGTCTCGTGCTAGTCTCATTCCGCCGATCGTGTTCTTCGTGGACGCAAGTTTCGTTGACTGATGGCCCGTGTTTCTTCTGGACACGGGGTGCACAAAGAGAATGGGAGAGGGGAATAAGTTCGGTATTAAATATCTGATCACTAGAACATTTTGCGAAGAGCCACAAACGGCAAGATCAGTAGGCGCCGAGGACATAAAAATTTGGGGGGGGGGGTGTTCACTTTCTGGCTTGAAGGCCCCATCAGAACGTGGCGGGGCACGCGATCAGGCCTGGGCCAAGTTACTGGCTGGGTATCGCCAGTAATGCTGATGTTTTCACGAAACTAATGCATCGGCCACAACCAATGAGCGCGAAAAAAAAAACCATAAATACTCCGTAGACTATATATCTACTAGTTTTAGGAGCTGAAACTCAATCGTCAAGCCCCGTTGCTGTTGCTGTTGCTCGCAGTCCACGAGACGAGACGAGACGAGGACGAGACGAGGACGAGACAAGAACGAGACGGCATGATTACTGTCGAAACTAGGCGTTTATGCCACCGGGACGGGGTGCACTAGCAGTTAGCAGCTAGCAACTAGCAGACTAGGTACATGAGTAAGTAGTATGTGCCAAGGCGAGGCCGAACAGCAGCAACATGTGGGGGAAGGAGCTTGGAAAGGGGGAGGAAGGGAAGGAAAGAGTGGTGGAAAGAGAAAAGGCCCCTTTGATTCATTGATTCACAGTGCCAGACTAACTAATCTCCGCTCGGCGTCCACGTCGTCTCGCAGCGTCGCACTGAGCAGGAGGCAGAAGAGCCATTTTGCCGTGCAACGACACCCCATGCCGAGTCATCGATAGCCTTCTCCACACAACACACAACAGACAGACCTTGCCCCGAGTCAAAATGCCCGGTTGACGACCAGATAGTATGGCCACCGGTCAATCTCAGCGGTCAATCTCAGCGGTCAATCTCAGCGGTCAATTTCAGCCGTCAGTTTCAGCCGTCAGTCAGACCCGGCAAGTGATGGGTAATTTTCTCATGTATGTACGACGACGTTGCGCTTTGTGTCTTGGTGATTGCGGAATAGTAAGCAAATCGAGACAAATCGACAAGACGGCCGGCCACTTCTGACGACCCCACTGCTCCCCTCGTGACCTTGACGTGCATGGAAAAGCGTGTCGAGAAAATATTGGCCTTCCGCTATTATTACATACTTACTGTACATTTTGAGTCTCCGCACCACGGAGCAAAGTTGTTCATTAGTCACGGAATTGGGAAAAAGTCTCCGCCAAGACTGACCTCACGAACACAGCAGGACCATTGGTCGGTTTGACTCTGCCGTTGATGCGGTGAAGCAGCTTGATGATGGCGTATTTGACACGTATTTTCTCCAAAACGTCGCGACGGGGAAGCACGGGATCCTCGGATTTGGGGCTTCTCTCTACTACTTGTTGTCGTCCTTGTTCCAGTCGTTGACATGTTGATTTAAGAGTACATATAGGCCCATCCAAGCAGCGCTCGGTTGCCGGAGCGGAAGCACCGAGGGAAATGTGACGATAACATTTTGAAGTGGGAACACAACCTCCACACTATGACGAAATCGGTCGTGCTGTTGGCGACTTGAAATTCTCTGACAACAAGAGGAAGAACACTCTGCTTGCGAGAAGAAAGAAAATCGTTCATGACCATGTTCGCAACACCGTTTCCAACATCACAGAACTGGGGGCTCTGCGCAGACAAGGCAGAAATCTGGTCGGGAATGAATGGTGTTTCGTGGCAGGGGATTGCAGAGGTATGTTTGATCTGGAAGGAGAAGACAATGTCCTACTCTGCTCTGCAACATGTACGGAGTGAGCGAAGGATAAACTAAACAAGTTCAAATCAGCGCCTCCAAAAGCAGCGAGCGTCTGCTACCCCTACTCGATGGACAATTCCTCCTCTAAAGCTTCATGAGACCATCCGCTCCACCACACGCCCTATTGACCTGCTCCCTCGCCTCTTGTCCCATGATGAGACGCAAATCACGGCTCTGGGCGCCGCCGAACTCGCTGCCAAGATTCGCAACCGCGAACTATCATGTATCCAGATCACCGAGGCGTTCTGCCATCAAGCCGCTGTTGCGCAGCAGTTGACCAACTGCCTGACGGAGATATTCTTCTCCGAGGCCATGGAGCACGCGAGGCAGCTGGACGACATTATCAAGACAACAGGGAAACCCATCGGGCCTTTACACGGCGTCCCCATCTCCATCGAGGATTCCATCAATATCAAGGGCCAGTACACCACCGCGGGGTACATCGCGTTTGCGCGAAACCCAGTCAAGCACCGTGATGCGCCGTTGGTGGCGGATCTTCGCAAAGCCGGCGCTGTGCTGTTCTGCAAGACGAACATCCCGCAGTGCATGATGATGCTTGAGGCCGTCAACAACATTTACGGCCGCACGGTGAATCCTTGGAACAACAAACTAAGCCCGGGGGGCTCCAGCGGCGGCGAGGGTGCTCTTATCGCCATGCATGGCTCACCCCTGGGAGTGGGCTCCGACTTGAGCGGCTCGATTCGCGTTCCCGCGGCGTTCTGCGGATTGTACGGCTTTAAACCATCTGCGAAGCGCCTATCTACCGGCGGCTTAGATTGCCCCCAGAAGGGCCAAGAGTCCATCGCCGCTGCGGCGGGACCACTTGGCCACAACGTGGATGACCTGGATCTCTTCATGCAAGTGTGCTGTGATGCGAAGCCGTGGTTGCGAGAGTCGCTTCTTCGGTTGCCGTGGGCATCACAGACTAGTCAGATGAAGAACCGGACGCTCAGAGTAGGCGTCATGCTGTGGGATGAGGTGGTGATGCCGCATCCGTCTATCACGAGGGTAATTCAAGAGGTGGCGCAGAAATTGAAACTGGCTGGACACGATGGTATGCTGTTTTTTTTTCAACTCGCATGTATTCTTATCCAATGTACAACCCTGAAATTAGTCTGCAGAGAGTTTCTCACAGGCATCCATCTGACTTACTAATTTCCCGCACACAGTATTCGATTTCAAGCCCCATGATCACAAACGAGCATGGGACGAGATCTTCCTCCCGCTGCTCTTCACAGACGGCGGACGAGACATCAAGCAGACGCTGTTTGCAGGCAACGAGCCCATTCTCCCGTCCGCAAAACGCTTGCTTGATGACGCCATGGTCAAAGAGCGGTCGCTCAGTGAAATCGACAAGGTTCGTATAAACTCGTCTTCCTTCGTGTCCGAAAACATACGAGCAGTCACTACATCGGTGCAGTTCTTTGCAACATCTAACTTGCATTTCCGATAGCTCAACATGGCTCGGGACGTTTATCGCGCAGAATATCTTCAAAAATGGGCCGAGACGACGCAGTCCTCGTCGTCCGGCGAGCCCATGGACGTGCTCATTTGTCCTGTGTCGTCTGTGCTGGGCCTCCCGCATGATGTGAAGCCCTGGTGGGGATATTGCTCTCAGTGGAATCTGTTGGATTATCCTAGTGGGGTTGTTCCTGCTGGGAGGGTGCTTGGTACGGATGCGTACCCGGAGGGTTATGAGCCTGTGAATGAATTGGATAGGGAGAATATGGATCTTTGTAGGTTTCTGCTCCTTTTCCCCTCATTTATTCTCCTTCGTCTTCATTCCTCTTTTTTTGAGGGCGCCTCTCTGTTTATCGGATCTGCATGCCATGAATAATGTATACGCTTGCTGATATATCTAGATAACAACGACTTGTACGTCGACTTACCGGTGGCCATTCAGATTGTTGCGCCGAACCTGGAGGATGAAAAACTGTTGGGGGCGATCAAGGTGGTTGACTTGGTCATCAAGTCATAACCGAGTAACATACATGTATGACTGGCTACATAAGCACAGCTTGTCGTACCGATTTTCAAACTGGCTCTCACGAACAGCCGTCTGGGCTCAGGTCACACTGGACTTGCGCTGGGCCGCTGAATCTGTCTTATGAGCGCGTTCTGGCACAGGCGTGTAATGCAGGCGTTATTCATGTTTTATGTGAAGCTTACTATGATCAATCCCAAAGTGTGACCCAATACCAAACGATTTGATTCGTTACAGTGTATTTCATCGTCCAGCACGTTAATCTTAGCCACCAGTGCAGGAGCGAAAGCAAAGGAAAAAGAGGGGGGGGGGCAATCAATCCATCAATCAAGCACCCAACTCCAAGAAACAACTCGCAATCTCGAGAATCGTCTTCTCGGAAAGCGTTTTCTCGGGACATTGTGACAAGTCCAGTCTCGACTCGAGTCTATTCTCGTCGCCAACTGGGCTCCGTTACGTCCATCTTCTGCACCGGGGCCGGTAAGATTATCTCGTCTGTGCTCGAAGCTGCTTCCTCTTCGAGATCCGGCCTGGAGCTGTTGACCGAGTTCCTGCGAGCGCGGTACTCGTCAAACTGGGTATCTCGCTCGTGGCTGTAGGAGCCAGGTGTTCGCTGTATAGCCCGCAAGCCAAGTGGTTCGTTGTTGGCGGCTGTCGATGCTCCGGCGAGAGTCCACAGCTGCCCATTTGCCGGTGGAGTCTCGGATGCTCAGACGACTTGTAGTAAGAAAACTGCCGGCCGTTGAATCCATGGCCTTTTGACGTTCACGGGGCGGACGTGGTCGTCCAACCGGGAGTCTCTGATACGTACCCATGGTGCAAATAGCAGAGGCAATTTTCCGTGACACAGCAAACCGCGCAACACCATATTAGGGACTTTGGCTTGCGGCACGAAGAGAAGTCTGGGCCGTGGGAAAAATATATACAAGGGGCTGACGTCAAGGGCAAGACCTACAAGGGACTGGTGTTCTTTACGACGAGCATATACGATGGCGTCGAGGATGTAAATGGCCGAAGCACAGGTCAGCTTGATGACGTGCGCGAAGAGCATAGTTCCATGGCGTCAATGCTTCGGCCACATGCGTATTCGACGATTGAGAGCATGACACGGGACGAGGAGCTCTGCCACGGTGACTTCAAGCACGGACACCCGGGAAGATGAGAGGGTGTCATTACCGGGTTTCACGTATCAAGCGCGGTGGTGTAGCTATTGAACGGCGAGGAGCTGCACATTCGGCAAAGGCAGTTTGAGTGCAAGCAATTGCTCCATCATCTTTTTTTGTTCCTTTTTAAAGGAATATATATATATATATATATTGATTTTCTCGCACAAAGAATCGTATGCTGTCGTTGCATGGTCCGTCCGACTAATGAACCTGCCAAGTCTTGTAACGCCATGCCATGCCACAAATTGAACCACCTTCCTCGAAGCAAACGAACATGAGGCCCATGAAGTGGGAAAAAAAAGGGGGTTTTTCCACATCTACCATCATAGCTCGCTGTTGGCGCGTTACTCGACGTCAGCGTCCGTATCGTCCATGTTCACGCCATTGACGTCGAAGGGGACGACGTTGCCCTGCTTGTCGGTCATGGAAGGGAGCTGAGTGTCGACGACGAATTCTTGGCGGATGAAGAGGTCGTCTTTTTCGTCTGTCTATTGTCAGTCATAATGTCCCCCGCCCCCCTTTTTTTTCGTTGCCATATTTACTCGGGATGGGGAACCTACTCTGGGGAACGGCCATGACGGCAGTGGCTACGGCCAAGAGGGTGAGCGCGACGAACTTCATGGTGGAGTAGTGGTCTTGTTTAATACAGCTTTGGGGAAAGATTGGTAGAATACGGAAGATGTATGGAACGTGATTTGGAGATGGTTTGTTATCAAGCCGACGATTTGATTGAGAACACGGAGGGGCGAGGGATAGACCGAGATATATATGCTGGACGAGAAAAGGCCAGGCAGGGGAATGCCCAATGAGCGGCAGCCCATGTATTTATTTGCAATCTTGCAACAGGCCAATTCTACCCATGAATGACCTGCTACATGGGACAGTTGGACAAGCAGGGGAGTGAGACGGACAGTGCACGGGAAAACGGACGACGGAGTCACCTTGGGATCATGGATTCTGGTCCCCGAAGCTTTCTTGGACTTGAGGAAAATTCCAGACCAAGGCCCAAACGCGATGAAACGTAGGCGTGCTTCAGGGACGAGGTTGAGACGATCAGACGAGACACGAGTGGGCTTTCCCGGAGTCGTCGTGGGGGAATGGATGAATGTGACGAGGAAGACGGGATCGTGCCATGACCGGAGTTTTTGTCGCAGCGAAGCGGGCATCAGACGATGGCTTTGACGAGAAGACGAAAGAGTTGGTGTCGTTGGCGAGGCAGGGCGAGGTGGAGATGTCAACCGTGGGGCGGGCCTCTCGTGATGTCGCCGGAGCTTTGAAGAGAAGAGGCAGCACAAGAGGTCGGCCAACGTAGACGGTGCTGGAACACCAGGACAACGCTGCGGGCGTGTAGCTGTACAACATCATTTGTAGTACTAGTTAACCACAAAGGGTGATATTGGTGCGCAATGCCATGATCCGGGATGAGCTGCGCATGTGGCGACGAACCTCAACGAAGTAGAGGATTGCGACGTGTCACGTGAGCCTGCCGCTGGTCATCATGGCGGGGTTTGGGTTGAAAATGTGGGGTCAGTGCTCGAGACTTACATAAGACGGAAGTCAAGAATGACATACAATCTGGGTGAGCTTGTTTGCTACATTGACATGACCTCCTCCACCACCCGACGTTCCCAAGCTTATTAACACGAACAACCCCGTGTGCTGATCCACGTCGAGCTGGTTCCGCACCACGCGCCCTCGCCTCGTCTGTTCCTGGTCCTGGCCGCCGTTCCATACATAATCCTTCACTTCCTTCACTTCCTTCACTTCCTTCACTTCACGAAGCCTTTTCGTCCGCAGCCATCATGGCCACCGCCGCCCACTGCCTCACCTGCTTCGAGGCCCTCGACGCCCACCTCGAGAACCGCCAACCACTCTCCCTCGGCGAGATCGAGTCGTCCTACGCCCTCTACACGAGCTCCCTCTCCTCCTCCCCGGCCAGCAAAGCTCCTCCCCAGCCCCCGGCACTGCGTCGCCTCGCCGCCGACGCAACCGACTCGTCGTCATCGTCATCGTCGTCGTCGCCGTCGTCGCCGTCGCCGTCGTCCACCACCGCCTCCACCCCCGCGACATCCATCTCGTCCCTCTCGCTCGGCACCCCAACATCCGCGCCCCTCTTCGTGACGTGGAACACCCTCTCCTCCGGCAGCGGCAGCGACGTCTCCCTCCGCGGCTGCATCGGCACCTTCGAGGCCCAGCCTCTGTCCACGGGTCTCCCCGAGTACGCCACCATCTCCGCCCTGCACGACACGCGCTTCCCCCCCGTCACCAAGAGAGACCTGCCCCGGCTGCAAGCTGCCGTCACGCTCCTGACGGATTTCGAGGACGCCGACGACGCGTACGACTGGGACATTGGCACCCACGGCATCAGGCTCTCCTTTTCCGATGCCGGCCGCCGCTACGGGGCCACCTATCTCCCCGACGTGGCCGCCGAGCAGGGCTGGACCAAGGACGAGGCGCTGTACAGCTTGGTCCGCAAGGCGGGCTGGGCGGGCGGCCGCTCCGGCTGGAAGGCGCTCCCCTTGAAAGTCACGCGGTACCAGGGCCGCAAGGCAAGCCTGGATTATCCAGAGTTCATGAAGTGGAGGGAGTGGCTGGCGACGGCGCAGTAATGCCGCGTGCGTGTCATTATCAAGGCCACGTCTGATAAGAACCGGCGGCGATATTGGCGTCTGTGGAAAGTTTCATATCCATCTTGTTTATAGATTTATTCCATCCATCTGATTTGTTTATTCAAATTACTTGGCTTTGTCGCTACTCCGGTGTCTAGATATAAGTAAACTTGGTGCCCAAGTCGCATCGGAATCAGAATGTCCAAGTGCTCGGTTTCACGACAGCTTCATCATGTGGCGTTCCATGCCAGATATCAAAAGCCTGCTGAACCTCATGACATGACAACTCGTACTCGGTTCTGCCTGACCACGACCGCAAAGTAAACGTGCCCTACAAGGTCGAAGTCTCTTCGGCGAATACCGTCCCTGAGGCGAGGCAGATTAAACCAACATGTTGGAATCCTATTCAAAACAAGATACACTCTTCACCATGCATTCATCACTCATATTGAGCTCATAAGAACCAAGGTCTTGGAGGCTCAGCTCAAAAGCTACCCCCCCAATTCCACGCCATGTCCGCTCTTTTGAACCAAAGCCGAACCGTCCCTGAGCCAGAAAACCAAACACTTGATCCAAGATTCGCACCATGATATCAAAACTCGACGAAATATCCGCCCGTGAACTTGGTTCTTTTCTTCAAAACCCCCCCGACGCCCCAGCAATATGGTATATATCCACATAGGTGGAAGCCCGCCGACCCGAAATATCAAAAATGGACACTACAAAGGGTTTCGAAAATGTCCGGGGTAGATGGGAAAAGACGGAAATGTGGCCAACGTGGCATATATGCCCAGAATGGAAGTGAGAAAACAAACATAGGCGAGCAGCGCTCCACACTTGACATATCTCATATCAGCCTCTTTTTTTTTTGGTTTGGTCTGGTTTGGTTCGTTGGGGGAGGAGGCAGGCCGAGCCAGTCCTTTACCAGCACCACAGCTTCTTCCAGAACCCACCTAAGCCACGACCAACGCGTGTTTCGCCATTCAAATTCGGACCCCTTAGGCCCGGTGCTCTCTTTTCACTTTCGCTATCGGTCGGGAGAGGCGTGAGCGGCTTGGTCATGCCCCGCGCGTTCATCTCCGTGTTGTCCAGTACGCCCATCTCGGCAAGTCGTCGTCTCTCCACTACACGGCGGACAATGAGGGCAAACGTCTCCTCCATGTTGACTTCCAACCGGGCACTCGTCTCCATGAAGCCGCATCCTCGTTTGCGCGCCCAGTCGAGGCCCATGGCGGCGGGGACATGCCTGCTCTCTTGGAGATCGCACTTGTTTCCGGCTACAATCTTGACGGGAGGAACTGTTCTTGATCCACTCCCGCTGCCGGTGTTGGCAGGGCCTGGGTTGACACCTGCTTTGCGCGCGCGTTCCGCGTTGTCCAGGCGAGTTTCGGCCTCCATGTCGATGAGATCGTCAAAGTATTGCAGGGCTTCGAGCGAGTCGCGAGACGTGATGTCGTATACCATGAGGAAAGCATCGGCGCCGAGGTTCGAGGACGCCCACATGCCCCGATACTCTTCCTGGCCAGCCGTGTCCGTCAGAGAAAGATGGTATGTTGTTCCGTCAATGCGACGAGTGACGCTGTAGGAGTCTTCGATCGTGGGGTCATACTCGGACGTCCATTGCGAACGGACCAGGCGCAGGGTAATGGACGACTTTCCGCAACCGCCGTCACCACAGATGGTGATGGAGATGGGCACAGCTGGTCTTTGCTCCAGCTGAGAAGACATGGCGAGAGTTTACAGAAAACCAAAGAAAACCAAAGACTCGCTACGCCGCTTAAGCACGCTATGATGAGGACGCTTGCGAAGCGTCAACCGTCCCCGGGTGTATGTTATTGTATGCGGTGCAAGGCCGAGTATAGAATCAATAGCAATATTGTAGCAATCTATCGAGTCCGATGCAGGGTCGCAAAGCGTGGCGTCCAAACGGATGGTCAAGTCGCCAGCTATTAGATGATGATTTTCTTCTTGTGGCCGGGCAGCATGGGCAGCATGGGCAGCATGGGATGGGATGTGGGTTGCGTTGCGTTGCAGGCGCGACGGGCAGGGAGGGTGAATGATGAGAGAAGGAGATCTGGCGAGAGGCAATTCACAATTTCACACTGAATGGGAAAGGTGGGAAAGGTGGGAAGGGTGGGAAGGGTAGGAAGGGCGGGAAAGGTGGGAAAGGTGCAGGAAGGAGAAGGCGAGGCCCGGCTGGGGGATGTGAGAAGTCAAGTCAAGGGAGAGGAGGAGCGAATCATACATAAAAACGGCCGGTTGGGACCTTCAATGCGACGTAACCCGTCCAGACGAATCCATGCTCATGCTAATCCGTACTCCGTAATCCGCACTTGCCGGACTGATTGATACCGAAGTTGTTCACTCAAGTGATCAAGCGGGATCCCTCGGCGTTCCCAGGGGTTGCCCATGTTTCAAGGTTGCGCGATGAGTCAGCGCGCGTGCTACGGATTATGTACACACAACCCACCTGTTGCACCCATAAGGGCATAATTAATCCCTACCGCACGATAGTCTCGCTACTTAACTAGCTAAGATAAGAGTCCACCCCTAGCTAGTTATTTTCTAAGACCTCTATAACTTTATAGTATATTTTAGCACTATATAAGTACCTTACCTATAGTAAAGGTACTTAGGTATTTAAGCTATAGTCCGCACCCTCTTATAGGGTCAGACAACTTAATAGAGGTGGTCACATTAAACCCTAGCTTCGCGGTCCAGCACCACCACCCACTAACTATGTAGGCCCACTAGGCCCACTAGGCCCGCTAGGCGAGAAGCTGTGCAGGCGAGATCTGACATCATCCATGGACCATCATGGGACGTTCCACAGGCGCCTAATCGCCAGAAATGGTCAAAGCAGCGTAAAAAGCAAAAGGCATTCCATTCCGCCCCCGTGGCAGAAAAGGGGGCCTGGGTCTAGTCTGTGCGGGCAAGCTATCTCATCAAACAGCCGGGAATTGACAGAGGAGATCCTGTTTGGAGCAGAGTCGTGAGCATGGGTTTATTTTATTTTATTTTGGAAACTGGCTGATACCTCATAACACGCAGCTTGTAGCTTGTAGCTTGTAGCTTGTAGTTGAAGGAACTCAGTCTGCTCCGTCTGATCTCATCTCATCTCTTATCGATAGGAACTGCCCCGCCAATGTGGCGTGGGCTCGCCATCACATGCACACCATGCAGACCATGCATACATACGGCATACATGCGGCTGTAAGTGCTTTTTCATCTCGTGTACGGATCCGTACGGAGCAGTCCGTATATTCTTTCCAAGGGTCCCAAATACCATTCGACCTTCGATGTTGTTTGAGGAAAAGGAACGCAGGCTGGATCTGATGCCGAAGAAGCGGGGCCATCAGGGCTGTGGCGAGAAGAGAGAAATAAATCCAGCAGTAGCAACGGTGGTGCTCTTGCCGGCTTTTCTGCTCAGGGCCGTATCCGGCGTGCTTTCTCTCATCGACTTTGAATAGGCCGGCGATCCGACATTCCGCATCCCAATGGCAACAACCTGCAACAACTTGCAACAAGCGCATTCAGTTTCAAAGGCGTGCCTGCCCAACAAACACTTGGCGCCACTTTTTGCGGGTTTAATCTCGCCATCCGTCCTTGATCCGTCCTTGATCCCTCATTCCCTCTTTCGGTTCCTGCCCTTTTCGTCTTTCTGGCCTCTGTTCTCCATGTTACATCCCACTTTCTTAGACTCAAGCACAACAGTCAACTTCATTCAGCCATCAGCCTCATCAACCCCCCCACATCAATCTCTTCTTCTTCTCTTCCCGCTCAACCATACCCTACCCTACCCTACCCCCTACCCCCTACCCCCTACCCTACAGCAAGACCGAGAAAGAGGTAAAAAGAAAAAATGACTGTTTCTGCCACCAATGGCCATGCGGTTAATGGCTCCGTGCCTCCGTTACGCAGAGCCGAGGAACTGAATGATGTATGTGGCTTGTCTTTCTTTGATCCAAGTCTTGCTTCTATACCAAAATGATGGTGAGCTGACTTGTTCGGAAAAGCTTTTGTTGGCCGTGCGTGACTTGATCGTGCCGTTCGTCAAAGCAGCTGACGATGCTGCCGCCCACCGGCAAACCGGCCGTCTGCCAGTTGACGCCGCAGGAAATTCCCATAACGTGCTCGTAGACGTTGTCAAGCCTGAGCAACTTGCCACGCAGCTCAACTTCCCTTTACCTGCCGAGGGTCAAGGGCGAGAAGGACTTTTGGAGGGCATCGCCAATGTACTCAAGTACAGTGTCAACACCTGGGACCAGGGCTTCATGGACAAGCTCTACGCCAGCAACAACCCGGTTCGTCTATCAAGACGTCATGGCTCTCATCTCTTGACTTGCAAAACAAGTATTGACTCGTCTTCAGGTCGGCGTCATCTCAGATATTGTGCTGTCGGTTCTCAATACCAACGTACGCAGGTCACATAACCATTTTTTTCCCTGCCAGACATGTCATGATTTTGCTCCCACAACATTCGCTAATCAGACGACGAGCAGGTGCACGTGTATCAGGTCTCGCCAGCGCTGACCGTCATCGAGAAGACAACTGCACGCGCACTCGCCAACAAATTCGGCCTCGTTGGTCCAAGGGCCGGTGGTATAACCTGCCAGGGCGGCAGCTCCTCCAACCTCACCTCTCTCGTAGTTGCTCGAAACACCCTATACCCAGATACCAAGACGGAAGGCAACGGAAAATACGACTTTGTTGTATTCACTAGTGCCCATGGTTACTATTCCGTTGAGAAGAGCGCCATGATCTGCGGAATCGGTTCCGCCAACGTGTGCAAGGTACCTGTCGACAACGGCGGAAGCATGAGGGCAGATGCGCTTCGCGAACAGATTGTTCGTGCCAAGGACGAGGGAAAGCACCTCTCTATGTCAACACGACCGCTGGTTCTACAGTTCGAGGATCCTACGACCCGTTCGAAGACATCTCAGCCATCTGCAAAGAATTCGGAATCTGGATGCACATCGACGCGAGCTGGGGTGGACCCGTTGTGCTTTCCGCCAAGCACAAGTCCAAGATCAACGGATCCCATCTGGCCGACACCATCACCATCAACCCTCACAAGATGATGAATGCTCCCACAACCTGCTCCTTCTTACTCGGCCCGGACATGAGCATATTCAACGAGGCCAACAGCACTGCGGCGGGATATCTCTTCCACACCAACGCCAACGAGGAGACTTGGGACTTGGCCGATCTCACTTTGCAGTGCGGCCGTCGCGGAGACAGCTTGAAAGTCGCGCTGGCATGGCTGTACTACGGCGCCGACGGGTTCGAGAAGCAGATTGACCACGCCTTTGACATGGCGTCGCACCTGTACAAGTCGGTCCAGCAGACGGGCAACTTTTTCATGGTATCAACGGATCCACCTCCCTGTCTGCAAGTATGTTTCTACTACGCGCCCAACGGCGACTTGTCGAATGATGCAGCGGTGAACACTGGCCGGACAGAGAAGATTGTCGAAAAGCTCATCAGCAGAGGATTCATGGTGGATTATGCCCCGGGAGACATCGGGCATTTCTTGCGCGTTGTGGTGAATGTGCAAACATTGCCGGGGACCGTCGAAGGCTTGACGAAAGCCTTGGAGGAGCTTGCTCCAGAAGTTGCCCACCAAAACTAGACGAGTAAAAGTATAGATGTGATGAATGATGGGATACGAAGCTGAACACGGTACAAGATGGCACATTACAATAATTAGACGCTGGAAAAAGCCAAGATTTCCAGGAATGATTCTCAACTGAAGAAAGAGTGCATGTATTGTTTGTATTTATGTACGGAGTACGGAGTACGGATTAGTTCCAAGAGATCTAGGTGGAGACACACCGATAAGAGCTTATCGGCCGCCAACGAAAAAAAAGTTTAAGACTCCATATTTTTCTCCTTCACTCAACGCAGATCCAGGCTGCCGAGAGTTTCAATCACAATGCCGAAGCCACGAACCAAACGCGGCGCTGGGCGCGAGGAAAGAAAGCGCAAGCGGAGA
The DNA here is from genome assembly GCA_000729855.1 of Epichloe aotearoae. Classification (NCBI taxonomy): domain Eukaryota; kingdom Fungi; phylum Ascomycota; class Sordariomycetes; order Hypocreales; family Clavicipitaceae; genus Epichloe; species Epichloe aotearoae. The sequence continues at coordinate 132,091 of JFGX01000011.1, forward strand.
GACGAAGACAACGGCAGCACCAATGACTCTGAATCAAAGCGACAGCGTACCGAAGACGAGGGTTTCCATGACGACGGCGCGAATAACGACGCCGCACAAGGCTATCAGGACTACCAATACCAGGACCAAGACAAGCAGCAGCAGCACAATGGGCTCGAGGAGAAGGAATTCTTCGGCATGCTGGCAGACGAAGAGCAAGAGTATTTCAGACGAGCAGACGAGATGCTCGAACTGAACCAATTCCCCACGGCCGAAGACCGAGACATATTCCTACAGAGCGTCTTCAAAGAGGCCCTGGGCAAGGAGCTCAAGCTCGCGAGTAGCCAGTCCTGCTCGCGGCTGATGGAGAGACTGATCCAGCTGTCCAACACGGCCCAGAAGAAGCACCTCTTCGAAGCATTCGGCAGCCATTTCCTGTCGTTGGTGCAGCACCGGTTCGCCAGCCACTGTTGCGAAGCGCTCTTCCTGCGATCCGCCGGCATCGTGACGCAAGAACTTGCCGGCTTCATGCTCGACACGCGGGGCGCGAGCGCCGAGGAACACAAGCCCGAGGCCTCGATGGAGGAGCTCTTCCTGGCGACGCTGGACGAGCTCGAGGGCAGCCTGAGCTTCCTCATCACGGACCGGTTCGCCTCCCACGCCCTGCGCGTGCTGCTCCTCGTCCTGTCCGGCCGACCGCTCGACGACTCGTCCGGCCAGGCGCTCATGAAGAGCAAGAAGAAGGAGAACATCTCGGTCGCCGGCTCCGCGGCCACAGATGAGCAGAACAAGGGCGCCAGGGTCGTCCCGGCCTCCTTCACCGTCGCCGTGAACAAAATCATCGCCGACGCCACGGCCGGCCTGGACGGCACCGGTCTGCGCGTCCTCGCCAAACACCCCATCGGCAACCCCACGCTCCAGCTCCTCCTCGAGCTGGACATGACGCTCAACAAGGCCGACAAGAAGGACAAGGCAAGCACGACCACGACCACGGCCACGACCACAGATCCATCATCCACCGACGACTCTCGGCCCTCGCGCCCCGGAGCATCGCTCCTCCAACAACTCCTCCCCGGCGCGCCCAAGTCCCTGTCAGACCCCTCCTCCCCGGCCTCGGAGTTCATCAACGGCATGATCTACGACCAAATAGGCTCGCGGCTCATCGAGACGCTCGTCCAGCACTGCCCAGGCAAGATCTTCAAGCAGCTCAACCAAAACTTCTTCCTCCCCCGCATGGAAGGCTACGTCCGCAACGACATCTCCTGCTACCCAGCCATCAAAGTGCTCAACCGCCTCGGAAAAGACCACCTCATCGAGGCGGCCGACAAGATCGCCCCAACGGTGCCCCAGCTCGTCTCCAAAACGCGCTTCAACGTCCTGCGCACCCTCTTCGAGCGCTGCGCCGCCCGCTCCGCCCACGACCAAACCCGCAAACTCATGAGGGGCCTCAAACAAGGCTGCGGCTCCCAGCCCGCCGACCTGGTCCTCACCCTCTGCGGCCTCACCGCCGAGCAGGCAGACTCCAAACCCAAACCCAAACACGACGCCATCTCCCGCAACCAGTACGCCATCCAATCCCACGGCGCCCACCTCCTCACCACCATCCTCTCCATCCAAGGCCCCAACAAGGCCGTCCACGAGTCCATCCTCGCCCTCGCCCCCCCTCACCTCGTCCGCCTCGCAACCACGTCCATGCCCACCGTCACGCTCCTCACAACGGCCCTCTCCACCCCCTCGACCAACTCGGTCTTCCAGAAGTCCCTCGCCTCATCACTCATCCCCCACGTCCCCCAGCTCTCCACGTCCCAGTTCGGGCACAACCTCATCAATGCCGTGGCCGAGGTCCCCAGCAAAGGCAAGGACCTGAGCATTCCGTTCCACGTCAAAGAGGCCATGATGCAGGCCCTCGCCGCGCGAGAATCAGAGCTGCGCCAAAGCTGGATGGGCAGAAGCGTGTGGCGCTCCTGGAAAGGCGACACGTGGAAGACCAAGAGGATGGACTGGAAGGCCTGGATGAGAGAGATTGATGCGTCGGTGCAAGGCGGGGGAGGGCCACGGCACATGCAACGGAAAGATGGGACGAATGGAGGGCCCAAGGGGGACTAAAGAATAAAGACTGGGAAAGGGCATGACAAGACGGAGGAGAGAGTGCGGAATGAGAAGGGGTGGGTGGGGTGACGATATAAAATCATCAGGTTATTCGGCTTAGGCTTAGGCTGAGGATGGAAATGGACATGCTAGATGTGAAAACAACAAGGAAACAAAATGTTGAGAGTTTTGGTTTGAAAATCATGCAGCATCACATTGATAGGAATTGTACATGGCAAAACTGTACAGGGCAGTCAAGTGTACTTACCAGGTCGACTACATATGTGCAGGCAAGAACAATCTTGAAATGCTCTGTACAAGCTCCACAACGAGTTACAACCCCCTCACCACAAGTACCCACGTCGCGCACAGTTGTAGACTTGACTAGCATGAGGCCTCGAGTTCAAGGCTGACTATAAGACTTTCTGGACACTATTTACCTTCTTCCGTGACTAAATACTGGACTGAGCCTTTGCTCCCGTTTCCTGCTTCGTATACCCTTCCTCATCCTGGAGGACTCAATATTAATCTCGTCATGACGCTCCCTTTTCCTTCCTGGGGTATCAAATCGTACACCGAAACCCAAAAAAAATGGGCCATAAAAGGCCCCACCCCGTTCTGAGGAAAAAAAAAAGGAAAAACAAAAGAGAAGAGAGAGAGCACAGCTGTTGGTATCACAGGATACCTGTTACTTCGAAACAAGAGGGTACAACGTGTGGCCTAGGGAGTAGCTAAGAATAGATAAATCATACCTATTCCCTAGGCCACACGTTGTACCCTCTTACTTCGAAGTAACAGGTATCCTGTGACAGCAACAAAAGCATGTAACCCACAGAAACATGATGCTCCAAAACTCTGCTCAAATGCTGACCGAAACGTCTGCAGCCATAGTCGCCCACTACTCATGTGGATTGACTTATGAAGCATGAACAAGTTTTTTTTCGGCGTGGACTTGTGACAGATCTGCATCAATGTGGACCATTGTCCGTTCTGACAAGACTCTCTTCGCTATTGATCATTGGCCCACATGGAATCGTTGATGAAACTCCGCCAATCTAATCCGCCATCCATGGAATTCTGGGTGTTGGGCATGGCGCATTTCGAAGGCATCGAGTCCTCCGCTCCATTGCCATAAAGATCAGCCACAAACCCATCATCGACACCAGTCATGGAGTCAAAGCGATGCAAGGTCATGGTGTCGAGAAAGTTGGATGGGTCGAGCCAGTTCGGGTTGTTGCCACCTTCCTGATTTGCCAAGGTTCGATCCAAAACATCGTCAGCACCAATCCCATCCAGCATCATGCGCGCCTCCGGGGGCAACTCGGTTGTAAAAGCAGAGCTACTGGGGAAAAGTGGTTCGTTGGGCGTTTGTGGCGAAATGGCGCTGCTGCTGAATGGGGTGCTGCGAGTAGTAGTCGTGCTCGGACTCTCCACGCTCTTCTTCCTTGCGGGGCCTGCGGACGATTTGGAGCTGTTTCGGCGGCTCTTGACAGCAGATATTGACGGACGTGACTTGCGTCTCGGGGTTTTTGAACGGGATTGCCAGGTGGAGGAGTTTAACATGGGGCTGTGTTGTGGTTGCATGCCCATCTGTGTTGTTGGGGCGAAAGGGGGTGGCGAGTATGATATCGGCGAAAAGGCCGCAGTGGAACAGCCTGATGGAGAGTAGGGCTCCGATAGTGGTTGCTGATATGTGGACTGGCTGGGCATATTCTGGGACAATTGCTGAGCTGCTGGTACAGCATTGGGGAAAGAAGCGGCGAAAAGTCTGTTGATTTCATTCTCCCGCCATTCGTCATTGGTCCTGGCCAACATTTGAGACATGGCCATCTTGTTTGACAGGTAGGCGTCAAGGCGTGAATTCATTTCGGGTGACGATGTTTGCATGCTCGCGCTAAGAAGACGGTATGATCGTGGCAAATCATCATCCTCCTCCTCGTACATTTCCTCCTTCATGACAATCTCCTCTGTAATTTTAAAGCCCTTTCCTGTACGCTTCTTGTGGATCTCGCTGGCCATGCGGGCCGACTGGACTCGAGCTTCGATGCTTCGGTCGGCTCGCCTCGAAGCTGCAATGTATGCACGTTCTTGGTTTTCTTCGTGGGAGCGCTCCGTCTGTGGCGCAGTGTTAGTTTGTTCCGTGTCCGACTTTAGACCGAACGCAAGTGCCGACATACCGTGCGAGCCGCCTTCTCCAACGACATTGGTTCGTCCATGCCTCTGATGTCCATGGACGTCTTCCTAGGCATGACGTAGTGGGCAGGGCACGACGACAAAGCCGAAGGTGGGCGAGAAGCTCTTGGTACGCAGCAAAGTTTTAAACGCAGCTGTCGTTTCGGAAGCCTGGTGCCGGTGGCAACAAGAACAAGGCAGCAGGATGCCTGATGCCTGTGCTGCCTCGTTTAGAAAGAGTTGGACAGGTTGCGAAAGCAAAGCACAAGTCGATGCAAAGAGCTGTGCTCGCCACGCGGGAGAGTTGAGTGGCTGCGGAACAGTGCTCTCATATAGAGTTGCAATGTGATGGGCTAAACCGGGGGGGAGACTGGTGGTGATACAGCCTCAACTGAGAAGTCCAGGTGTCTGACGAATGAGGGTATTGTGCAGCCGACAGAAAAAGGTTCCGGTCGTCGAACGCTGTCGTCTCCGTCGTCTCCGTCGTCTCCGTCGTCTCCGTCGTCTTGGTCGTCTTGGTCGTCTTGGTCCGTCTAGTGTGGCTGGGGAGACTTTGGTAGAGGAAAACCCTAATTTCGACTGGGGCAAGCACAGGGCAGGGAAAGCTTGTGAGGAAGGTGCTGCTCGGGTCTGGCCTGATTAAATCTTATCAAATCTTACGAGGGGACGAGGGGACGAGGGGACGAGAGGCCGAGGGCAGGCAGTCAGGACCCAGGCGGGGAGGTGTATTTATTGACGGATGAAAGATGAAACAAGTTATACGTACGGCGATGATATTCGGGGTTTGCTGCGTCTGGAACGGGGCGGCGGCATGGGGCGGCATGGTGACCCCGGCCAGGATGGCAGGATGGCGAGGAAAAAAGAGAAAAAAGAGAAAAAAGAGCGCTTGGCCGGACACGATGCGATGCACCAGTCTTGCAAGCACTCGATCTGAATGCCAATGCCAATGCCAGTGCCAGCGCCAGCGCCAGGAAAGCATGGTGAAAAAGGCGTGCGGCGTTCGTCGGTGATCGGGGAATGGGCGAGCTGATCGATCTCGATGCATGGCGATAACTCGGCAGGGCGGGCAGGCCAGGGCAGGGCGGGCAGAGCGGGCAGGGCCAGGGAAAAATCAGATATTAGCGCAGGTAGCTTTGCGGTATTCCTCGACATTTTTTTGTCCTCTCCTCTCCTCAGAACTCCTCAGAAGGGGTCCACATGCACCCGATGCAGACGCCCCACCAACTTGCAGAGTTTGCAAATACATAGTTCCAGCCAGAATCCGCACGTATTCCGTATGTATGTTGATGCTTCGGGCATCGCTCACCTGAGCGAATCGGTTCCGTTGCAACCTGTCGCCGACCTTTGCGGGCTGCTCATTTGCCTTTCGGGGGCTGATCCAAGACAGACTTGGCTGGAACGAGACAATACATAGTGCCTCTTCACTCCCGTTGAAGAAGGCAGGGGCCGATTCCCCGGGTCACCATCGATGAGATGAGATTAGGAACGGCTGCAAGGGAGACGGGTCCCAAGACACCAACCACCACGGTGCATCGAGTTTACTCGCTTGTCTGCTGTATTCTGGGACTTGCAGACGAAAATTAGGAGGGCTTGCCGACAGCTCCGTGCACGAACTGTCCAACTCGAGCAGGAGCAGGACAGGACTGGAACGTGAACGTGTCAGCTATATTGTCGGTTCGTCTGATGCTCACAGCACATGGGATATCACGATGATGATAATACGGATGGATGGATTACTACTGTACGGATTATGTGCGATTAATAATACACCGAGATGATCCACCCGTGCCGCGCATCCCTGCAAGCGCTCCGGATTTTCGGGACCTGCAGCGCATTCCTCGCAGTGGCATATGTATGTAGCTGTAGCAAGTAGTACATGTATCATCATGTATGTACTCGGTAGGTGACTTGCTAACGCCGGCGCTCTGGCGCATGCCGAGCCGATTTGCCCATGTACATACATGTACACCACTACCACTGTACGGACGCACGTACCCGTTGTTGGCAACCCATGCCGTCTCGTCCCGTCTACGGCGATCCCCGCAGCACCTGCAGCGCCCATAGATCTCTCTCCAGCGCTTTTATTCTCCCGACCGACCCACTGCTGTTCGGGGGTCGACTCCGTGGCCAGTAGAGCCGGTGCGGCACGAACTGGACTTGGCCCCGCCCCCCCCTCTTTCACTGACATGACCTTGCGGATTGGTGGGCCACCCCTGCCACCCCTGCCACCCCTGTGCCTTGCCTTTTGCCCATGGCAGGGCAGGCCACGGCCGGAGCAATGAACATGTCCGGATGTTTTGCTCCGGGCAGCCTTCCCCCTCTCTCCCTTTCGCCTCCTATGCTCCTATGAGGGGAATAAAAAAAACATACTCAACTGCGCAGTCAGTGAAATCCGTGCTCGACCAGCGTTGATCGAGATGAGGAACCCGACAAGCCAAAACATGTGGCTGACGTGGTGCATCCTTCCAAACGGCATCATTCCTGTTTTTCCATCCCCCTTACCGACGACTACTAATGCCCATCGTGTTGTGCTAGCATTAGGCTGGCGTTGGGAGAGGACCGGATGCCGATGAGTATCACCAATCCGCGATTCCGTACGTACATATACATAGTTTGTTCCCACTTGTTCCCCCGTAGCCCCAAAAGTAAAACCGCACGCCTGGGAGAGAGATTTGATCCGGCTTCTCACTGACCCGGACTTCTTGTCTCGCCGCGCCCCCCTCCCGGATCCGATCCCTGCCATTCTCTCCGTCAGATGTGATGTGATGCGCTGTCCACCCAAACCTACACAACTCTCTCCCAAGTCTCGTACCCCGTCCCGTCCTGTGGCCTGTTCCGTAAATGGGAAGCGCCCTTACGGATTCGGAACTCCCCACAACGCCCCTCCGATTCTTTTCACCATGCCGTTGCCCCGTTGCCCCGTTGCCCCGTTGCCCCGTTGCCCCATTCCCCCATCCTGACCCCACACCACTTATTTGAAATTGTCGTAATCTTCGTTAGGACCCCGAGAAAAAGTTAATTAATTCCCCCGCCGCCCCGCCGCCGCCGCCGCCCCGCCGCCGCCGCCGCCGCCGCCGCCGCCGCCTCTGTGGCGCCCTGCCAATCAAGGTGTACATAAAATGCCCGTGGGTACCCCATCTCTTTGGAAATGGATGAGGTTTCGCAAAGTCACTCAACCTGTTATAACTGAGACCTCTCGACTCTCGAGCCTTGCCGTTCCTCAGCCACGTCCAGCCAAGTTGGTCCAACTGCCATACAGGCAAAGCCAACAACTCCGCCCCTCGAATGATGGAGTCAACAGCCAACTCCTGATACCTTCATCTTATTCATCGCAATTGTTATTGCCTAGCAATCCAGAGACGGTATCTGTAAATGCTTGTTCAATTACTCAGTAGACTGTGACCCTCTTGCCTTCCCGACAACAACAAACTTCCCTGCTGCGACGAGAATGCTCTCAATCAGCCGCACAGCATCTATTGCGCGCGCTTCAAGGTTTCGTTTCAACAGGCTCCTTGATTGGACATGGCAGAGCAAGTTTGGAACATCACCACGCATTTAAACGAAAAGAGACTGTAGTTTCGCGAATGTTCGTTTTTTTATAGCTATTTGTTGTCTCGACTGAAAGCAAAATGACCTCCGCCGCCATCTCCCACCAAACAGGTCGCCCCTTTTCATTGTCTTCGTGCTTCGACGTCTACCATGCACCATTCCAAGCAAAGCAAATTTCTCATTCCACGTTTATATATACCACATGGTACTTCGGAAAAAATCCCGTTGTCGTGTTTCCGCTTGTGAGGGAGGCTCTTTTCCTTCATGTCTTCCTCCCAGCGGAAGCAATGGCGGCGCCTTGACTCCTCGCAAATCTTCTCCCATCATGAATTTCGCCTTCTCCCCCCCTTTCGCGATTTGGTCGCGAATCATCTCATGCCCCTTTGCACCACTTCGGTGTCCTTCGCTGGCTGCGATATTTTCGTGGGCCCTTGCTCGGGCGCCAGCAAGATGAGCGTAGTAAACCGCAGGATGGAGCGATACCGGGGTGGTGGATCGCGCATATGAATAGCATTGATGATAAATCATCTTTTGGAGGTCGTTGACTGGGACGCTCATCTCATCCAAAATTACATGATAATGAACAGGACGAGCCGTGCCTTGAATCGCAACGTGGGAACACATGTAAAAGTCCCACATGAATGGATGCGTGACCTCCCTTTCAACCAAAGTACCTGGGAGAGCATTATCATTACGGTCGCCCTTTCCTTTTTCCGGGAAGAACCGAATGTGATGTCGCTTGGTTGCCACAATCACCGTGAACTTGGGCAATGCTGCGTTGGGTGCTTTCTGCCGAAGGAAAGACTTTATTTCGCGAATTTCTTGATCAAGCACCTGCGCAAACTGCCCTTCTGCTACGCCGTCGCGAAAGTAAATGATGTGTTTGGGGAACGAGTTATCGTGGCCAGCCATCCAATACTTGGCTAATTGTCCAAACATAAAATGTACGTTGGCGGGAGTCAGCATCTCAACACGATAGCCGTTGGACTCTACCATGGCTGCATAGCGGTTTGCATCTCGATCGACTGACATGGTCATGGCTGCGGTGGAGGGAGTTCCGCCACCAGGAGCTCCATGGGAAATATCAACTCCAATCATCATGGTCGGGCGGTCTTTGGGGAAGTAAGTGGGCTGAGACTTCCACGGCGGCATTGTTCGTGACGTTGCCCCCCCAAGTTTCGCATTGACCTTGAGGCAAACATTGGAGTGATATTGACCATTGTTGTTTGTGACAGCCGACCCGTTGACAACCTGGGATAGAATGCCGAATCTGCAATCGGCGGACTTCTTCAGTCGCTCATAATGGGGACTGTTCTTGTGCGGGACAACAACAAACAGCAGTTGCGTATATCCCCGCTGCTTGGTGACTTCCCCGTGAGCCCAAGCGACTGCTTGTGCCACATCGGCCTTGGCATTTCCTGGCACGTTCAGAAGCAGGGCATCAGCTGGACATCTGCCCCCATGGCCCAGGAATGTAGTCCGGAACGTCTTCGCAAAAGCCTGTAGTTGCGGAAGATTGACACAATTGTCCATCACAATGAAAGCCCAGTTCTGAAGGGGTGCAAAGTTCGGTCTCCAGAACTTCTTTCCTCGCAGATCCCAACGACCAGAGAATTTTGGATCTGCTGTCCCTTGCCCGAAATTCACAGGTGGTGGTGCAAGAATTCGGGCCTCCGTCTTGGTGAAAGTTGGCTCAAATTCAACACCATATGACTTCAGATGCGGATCAGCATTAAGTTGCAAACCTGCGACGTTTTTTTCGATATCTTCTCGTCGCTGCTTAGGACGTGTAACCGCAATCTTGATCATGGCAGCCGTTTGCTCGGGGTTCAATTTGAAGCTGTACCTTTGCATTGGTTCAACGCGTGCAAATTCCATGGGAATGAAGCCTCCCTTGCCGGCAAAAATGAGTGGAAGACTCGCATACTTCAGATTTGCCTTGTATTTCATGCGGTAGTAATCTGCCACAGAAATTTGGCTTCCTTTGTAATCGAAAGTGACGGTTTTTGCCGTGGCACCTTCTGCGCCATACTTCTCATCAAAAGCGAAATCCATGATTGTGTATACCTTGTCAGTGGCTGGACGGTTGGCATGTTGAACTGTAAATTTCAGCTTTCTCATCTTCCGTAGCTGTTTAAAAGCATCGGAAGATTGCCATCTCCCTTGTTGGTCACGGATAGGCTCGAGCTCTCTGGCAACAGTCGAGGGATTTGACCCCTTCCACCTGCGCTCGCAAACTCCCAAGAAGTTGCACATAAGCTGGTCCACAGTTTGGGCCCCAACCCAGAACACGGTGTTGGTCACATCGGCGTTTAGAGCAAGACCTGTACCGCCTTGAGCAAGATTGTGGCTTATGCGAATAGAAGCATAAGTGCCTTTATGGACTTCCAAAACATTGCCATCCATGAGAGGTCTTCCTCGCTGAGTTTGGCTGTAGAAGTTTCTCTTTATAGCCACCATGTGCTGTGATGGCCACTGGCGCAAAAGATGGTCCATGAAATTAAGTGCAACCAGGACACTCGTGTTTAACTGGACTTTCTTATCCAAGTACCCCTTGAGAGCAGAGACTTGAACTTCTGTGGTGGCTCTCAAGGTGACATAAAACCGGTTTGAGTCCCGTACTGGTGCGCCAGGGGGGAGCTGTCTTCCTTCGTCCAGGTTGACCGAGAAACGTAGTTCACCTTTGTCAACCATGCCAGGAGCCCAAGCCAGTTTGCGTCCATCGAAAATCCACTTGTCATAGGTGTATTTTTGTAAAGCTTGCTTAGTGGCTCCGTGGGCCCAGATTTTCTTCATGAGACCAGACTTGGCCTCAGTGTCCGGTGAGAGAACGACCTGCGAAGGAAGTTCATTAGTTGTTAATTATTAGCCACTGCAAGATGAAGTACTTACATCGTATTGGTAAATCTTCTTGGAGAAGTCGAACTTGGTCATTCGATACTGGTTCACCTCCACGATGGCTTTGCTACCTTCAGTGTTGAATTTGTTTCCGCGAAGTGCAAACATATCTTTTTGTGCGTCAAGCACATAGGCATCTGGCGGGAGCTCCATGCGAGTATTCCCCCCATCTTTCTGAGTGCTGCTTCTGGCTGGGTCAAATCCAGGCCCAGCCACCCAACCTGAGGCTCCGGGCCCCGGAGAGCCTGTGCGACTCCCAGGAGAACCAGCCGCAGACGGGGCTGGAGAAGGTCCTCGCTGGGACATGGTGGCTGTCCTAAGAGTTGTTAGTCGATTAAAACAGAACGCGATGCTGGTGAGGCAGCTTTCAGGTCAAGAAAAAAAGCAAGACGAATTTGTATATTGGGAACTCGATGTGACACTCGAGCATGATGGAAGATTGGTGCTTACTTTGGAAATCAAGCCGCCGTGTTGGCAAAGTCGTCACCGGAGGCTGTGTCTGCTAGGGAGTCAGATATCGGCTCCGAGTGGACCAAGGATGACAAGAGTGGAAGGAGGTGTAAATTCTGAAGTTAGGGGGAGTTATCGCAGAAAACTTGACGTGGATGAGCCACCAGTGAAGCTGAGCCTGGACCAAGCTGCAAAAACTTCAGACCCAAATGGAGCAAACGCGGTTCGTGAAAACGATTGACTGACTCCGGCGAAGCTTGTGATTGCCCAACTGAACACAGAGCGATGTAGTGAGAGAAAGGCCATTAACTTACCAGCTGAGACGCTTGCTGATGACGAAAAATGCAAATGGTTATGTTACTAGTGCTGGCGACTAGCGATAGATGCAGCAGAAAGTTGGAAACGCAATGTGAGCGGTGTGACGAGGACGAGGACGAGTGTGGAAAGAGAATGTTGACGAAAGAAGACGAGGAAGAGAGGATGTACGCATGTGACGATGTACGATGAGGGAGGAAGGGAGGAACAGAAGAAGGGGAGAAGGGGAGAAGGAAGGAAAGCAGGTTCGGCGGAGGGAAATCGTGTAATGCACGCCTGGCCGGGATCCGGCAGGTGTTTGAACGGTGGCAGCTGACTGCCAGGCGCTGACAGTTGGCACGTTGAGCTCTGCAAACAAGCTGTGCCCACCAGCTGTGCCCACCAGCTGGAGACTATTGTTTACACTCACGCGCAGAAGCTGCGTGGACAACTCAGTTGAAATCGATACGTCAATGGGGATGAATGTCCCGCCTGTCACAGGGCCCGCGGATCAAGAGCCAAGTGTATGGCGTCGATTTCAATGAGCGAAAAAGTCAGCTCGATAAAGTGCTTCAGAAACAAATGGAGGTAGGTAGGTATGTCTCTATACCAACTGGCAGTGTCTGTTCTCTCAACCAGAACTTGAGGCATGAACGACAAACGACAAGTCGGGGAACGCACCGGAGGAGAGGAGAAGCCTGAGTCAACTAGATGAATTAGTTCTGCCTTTGCGATTACCTACGCCGACTAGACTGCTGCAAATCTTTGTGGCTTGTCATGGTAATGACCACACCTCTTGCCTCTGCCCCTGCCCCTGGCCCCATTCCTCTGAACCAGCTTCACTAGATACAATGTTTGAATTGTACCTCTCTCTCTGTGCCATTGCGAATGTCCAAACGCCTTACGAAATGCGTTAAAAGATTGCAGATAAACCCAACCATTTTCGGGAGCCCTAAAATCGAACGATTTGCATATGTGTGCTGCCACCGTTTCCGGGTTCCAAGCTGGCAATTCAAAATCGATACCCTCCAAATTGACCCGCAGGTGGTGGTACTCCATATCCAGAGCTTGCGGGCGGCTGCCAGGACAGAGCTGCAGCAGTCGCATCGGGTGGTGCATAAGGATTTGTCGCATAACCGCTGCCGCTTTCTGTCCGCAAAGGCGAGTTTCTGTAACCTGTTGCCGAAGCCATACGTCCGTAGGGGGAGAGAGGCCGGTTGTTCGTCGGAGCAGTGAAAAGGTATTGGCCACCCGTCTTGGCTTTCCAGGAGGCGTAATCAGGCAATGGCGTGTCACGGAGAAGTGTTGTCATTGCGGCCGAGTTCAGTTTGTGAGCATCATAAGTATGGCTTGGAGGCAAAATTCCAAGCAGAAAAGTGATGTCTCGGTGCAGAGCAGAAGTCTGGTTGCGCCGTTGCTGATCGAGGCGTCGCCCAGCGGCGCCCTTGAGAGGAGAGACGCCTCTAGCAAGCCTCTTGGGTGGGTTTAATTCATCATCGTCAATTCCGAACGGTCGCTTGGGGGATGCTGTAGCTCGGATGAACTGTGGCCTCGGGCTGTGTTCGTGTCTGGGCGGTGGTATACTGCCCCGAACTGATACGGGTTGCTCCATGGCGGGAGGCAGTTGCCTCGGCCGCATCTGCACAGCCTTGGATATGATGATCGGGGCCGCCACAGGATCGAAGCTGTCGGATGAGTATCGACTGGTAAAGTATTTCAATTTAGGGTCGTTGGGGAACAATTCCACCATACGGGCTTCCAGCTTTGCTATTTGTGAAAGTTCTCCGTATTGCGATTCATACTTGTGGAAATAGGCATATAAAGGTCGGGCTTTGTGTAGCGTTTCTGGTTTAGACACGAGACGATTGACGCACGTCTCAAACACGACGCGGGCATCTGAGCCCATTAGTTAGCCATTGATACCTTGACTTGGATAGAACTGGACGTTGAATAAAATGGCTGCTTACTGGTAGTGTCATCCTTAGAATGCAAATACTTCAGGTATTCTATCATGAAGCCCTCATCATTGGGGAATAACCTCGCTCCGCGTTCGAATATTTTAGCACCGACCGGGTCCTTGTATACCACTGACTCCAACAGTGCGACAGCCACATAAACATCACTCGTCAAGCGACCCTTCTGTCGGGCGTCGGTGAATACCTTGCGCAAGCCGCCCTCGGTTTGATTACCTTTGCCCTGAATGCGACGCATTGCGCGCGCCATTGCGATCCAAATGTACGAGATTGTCTTCGAAAGAAGTTGCGTTTCGGCAGCATACGCCTGTTGGATCGCAGCTATGCGCTCTTCTGTTGGCGACTTTTTCACGACTTGATCCTCGTCGTCGTCATCAAGTGGCTCTATTGAGTCCTGGACGGGAGGTTCGTGTGCTGCTGCTTGTTTAATGGTATTGACTTCAAGCTTCTCCCGCTCTTTCACCTTGTCGCCCATTTTGTACAAGGCTTCCAAGACTGAGTCGTAGGGCTTTCGAACATTTTTGGCATATTCAGACTTGTCCACTTCCTTTTCAGGATAATTCGCCTCAATGTGATCAGCATGTTTGAAAGCAAGCAGCACACTCTCGGGATTAGCAGCGATGCCTTGATGTAGCATCTCAATACCTAAAACTTTTTCGTTCTCTCGAACATCGTTCTCAAAGCACCACGCAGCAGCATCGACCCACGTCTCGGGCCAGAAACGCAGAGCCATCAAAGCTTGCTTGTAGCAGTATAGAATTCGCTGCTTGTATACTTTGGGCTCATCGTCTTTGAGTACAAGTGGGTCTTCCTTCTCCCACGCAATCCATTTCTTCCATGCTTCAACTTGTGCATGAAACTCCTCGTAGCCGTCGAAACCTGGGGCAGGTGGCAATCGCGGCAGGTTTGTTCTTTTCAAGTTGCGCATGATATTGTCCAGCGCGATGTTGGCACTTTTAGCGGACATGTACCCCGGCGACCTTTCCTGAATGAATTTACGACCCTGGAATTCACTAGTCAACACGTAATCCGAATGGGAGACAATAAAGCACATGCTGCTCGACAGAATTGAACCTACAGTGACCTTGTTCAGTCCCATTTCGAACTGATCGTATTCCTTCCAAAGAGTATTCACCGTTGACATGGGAACAGCGATTGCGCGATGGTATGCTTTTCGGAGCTGATCCATTTTTTGTTGGTCTTGCCATCCCGTGCCGCCAACTTGACCGGGGCCATTTTTGATGAAATGAACATAATCTTGCCAAATACTTCCCGAATCACGGTCGACCCCGATGTTGTCAATGACGAATTCGTATGACTGAGTGACAGTACGACGAGCTTGACCGGTAGGATCGTTCGTCAAATCGTTTCGTCTTCGGATATAATTGAGATACACTGTCCAAAGCTTTACGTTCGGGACGGTCATGAGGCATCTTCCGAAAAGTTGCTCGGCATCTACAAAGTTATCCAGATTGAGTTCCATCTCAATCCACTCAACCCATATATCTCCCTGACGAATGGAGAAATATGTCAGTTCTGAACGCGACGGGGCAAAAAAACAATGCAGGGGACTTACTGCCTGTGGGAAAACCTCCAAGAAACGATTATACACTCGACGTAGGTCGTCTAGTCTGCTGCGTCGCTTATGATTTGCCATGAGGCTGGTCCAAGCATCCATGTCTCCGCGCGGATCTTCTTGAATGCGCGCTTCGAAAAGCATCACAGGATCGACGCCTGGCATCGCGGACAGCCCATTGGGCAAGGCATCAGAGGTAGGAAACGGAGCGGCGCCATTGCTGGTTGGACCGGAGCGTGCGCCGGATCGACTTTGATCGGTCGCCAAAAGATCATTGCTATCGTCTTCCTCGTCGTCCGACACCTCGACTAGAAAGCCACCTGACATCTTGGGTTTGTTCGTGGGTCGTTGGGAGGGTGTTTCTGATGCTAATTTATCGGGAACTTGAGGAGTGTCGTCGAAAGCTATCGACTCTGGGTCATACTCGCCCCCGTCATCCTGGTCCTCGTCCTCGTCGTTCTCTTCAATCTCGCCATCGACGTCACTCGCAGCGTCCGAAGCATCGGCGGATTCTTCAACGGGCTGGTTGTGGTCGACACTGGGGTGGGCGAGAGGGTCATACTCTGCGCCGGATCCCTCACCTTCCCAGTTGGCATCTTCCGCGGACATTGTCACAGAGTGGTTGATACAACTTGCACTCGATTACAAGAAGAATGTTGTGCAAGGTTCTATTAACGATGGGCAAAATGTCGATGCGACAATGGACAATGATACCTGGCGAGAAGAATGCGAAGGTAAACAATGTGCGAAGGGCCGTTCCGAAATCGATTTTGAGCGTCTGAATAATCAATGATAGTTATTGAGACAAAGCAGATAGTTTAAAGGATTTGGTCACAGCTTTGGAGATGGCAGTGTTGCGATGAATGCAATCTCTCCTCGAGGAAAGCGTGGTCACTGCACACGATGACTTCAGTGAGCAGCCAAGCTGGGCCTCTCGGCGGCCGACAATACACAGCACTTCCTCAAGAGATACGGATATGGTGCCGGCAACTGAGATTGCGATAGTGCGATAGTGCGACAGAAATTGTATATTGGTCGGCCTACGCTGGCAATCTTGATGGTGCCAGCTGCAGGATCAGGTTGAAATGGAACAGGTCCGGGGGTGGTGATGATTTTCAGGCAAAGCTCGTCGCGCGCCGAGTCGCAGGAGGCTGGGGCAGAAAACAGAATTAGGTCTAGTGGCAGGTCCCTGGGCGGTGAGAGGCGCCAGAAAAACGACCAACAGTCAGTGACTTCCTGCCGTGCTGCCAAACGTCATGACCATGCGGGTGGAGGAAGGCACGACAACCAGGCCAGACACTACTTTTTATTTGCCTTTGTACCTCTCAACGCGCCCAAACGCCCCCCCCCTCCCCCTCCCCTCCAAGAGCGCGTCCATACGAATTCGATTGAGCCTCCCTTGCCCACCGATCGATTGATTCATTCCCGCAATTCGCCACTGGCCAGGTATTAGATTCATCAGTCTCCTTGTTCTTGACCTTAACAAAGGCGCGCTGCTTTTTGAATCAGGAATTTACCACCTTCTCAGCTGCGCTCGTCCAGTCCGCACATTTGAGATCTTGGCGCCCTCTCCCACCTTGTCACCGCCGCTCTTGCATCCACCCACCTTCCACAAAAAACCCGCGCCTCACGCAACCACGCGCTGCCACCTCTCCTCTGCCTGCAGCCGAACCACATTCGATCAAACTATCAATACGTCACAAATCAAAGCTGAAGAAGACCGTCGCCGTCATGTCTGTTGTGTCACTCTTAGGCGTCAAGGTTGTGAACAACCCCGCCAAGTTCATTGACAAGTATGAATTTGAAATCACGTTCGAATGCCTGGAAGCCTTGGAGAAGGGTACGCGCTCCAACATATGATCGTGCAAATAAGGGGGGGCTTGCGATTATGAGAGAGCTAACCTCACATATAGATCTTGAATGGAAACTTACATACGTCGGTTCTGCTACTTCGTGAGCTTCACCCTTTCGGTACACCTTGTTTGGAGACTGTCGGAGCAACAAGCCAGCTGACACCAATAAATTTCAGGGATCAATATGACCAGGAGCTTGACTCCCTCTTAGTTGGCCCGGTTCCAGTCGGTGTTAACAAATTCATATTCGAAGCCGACTCTCCCAACATCACTCGCATTCCAGACGCCGATATCCTGGGCGTTACCGTGATTCTTTTGACCTGTGCGTACGATGGCCGCGAATTTGTTCGCGTGGGTTACTACGTGAATAACGAGTACGACTCGGAAGAGCTGAATGCCGAGCCGCCGGCCAAACCTATCGTTGAACGCGTTCGACGCAACATACTCTCGGAGAAACCCCGTGTTACTCGGTTCGCCATCAAGTGGTAAGCCTCGAACGACGTTTTACCTCGATGATTTTACATGGCACGCTAACATTGTGACAGGGACTCTGATGCTTCTGCTCCACCGGAGTATCCCCCTGAGCAACCTGAGGCTGATCTCGTCGCCGATGGCGAGGAATACGGCGCCGAGGAGGCCGAGGAGGAAGCTGAAGAAGAGGCCGCTGCTGAAACCGCAGAGAAGACAGATGGGCCACCCGGTGAGGACGCCGAGATGGCCGGAGTTGAACAAGAGGCTGAGAATGGTCAGGAGGACGGGCAAGAAGAGGAGGAGATGTCTGAGGACGGTAGTGTTGACATTGAGGGAGAGAGTGAAGAGGAGCTCGAAGAGGAAGAGGAAGGAGAAGGAGAAGGAGAAGGCGAGGACGATGCCATGGAAGTTGATGACGGCGAAAAGCAGGCCGCCGCCGCCGCCAAGCCCGTTGCGGTCGCTTCTTAAGTGCTCACTGCTCAGCCCCCTAGGCATATGGTATCTGCCTCGCAACGACTCGACAGAGAGGTTGGAAAGGCTTTCTTCTTGATTATCAGACATGACTGGTTTAAACGGACCTGTCTTTTGAAGCTGCATTGTTCTTGGACGCTAACCTCCCTGAGAATGTGATTGATGAGAATACAGAGAGTTGGATGATATCCGCAGGACTGGGAGGGAGCGCAGAGGCTGAAGGCGGCAAGACGTCCGCCCGTATATTTATTTGGGCAAATAGACAACTTTTCATGGCGAATCACATTTTTTCCCCTCTGTTTTTTTTTTTTTTTTTTTTCATGCAGGCTGATCAACGCCTACACTTTCGATGATGGGTGCTCGACGTGTCCTTGGGATTATCCTTGTCCCAGAGGCGGGGATGCGACCACGTGTGTTTTGGGGGAAGAAGAAAAATTACATGCAATACATGGAAACTGGCATTTTTACTCTGACGGGTCGTTATCCCCTTTATGCTGAACAGCAACGAATGGCTTGTATCCCCGTCCTTGTATTTTCAGTCATGTGCCGCTTAGTCAAAGTATAAGATGGCACGGGCTGAGATGGCTCGGACACGAAGCAGGGCTATCTATCTAGTTTAGATGCGAGAATACGTCGAGCATCAGACAATCAACTCGGCTGGCCGTGACTCCGCCATCTAAGTTACTTTGGCAGTAGTAGTAGTAGCTGTGCTGTTCCGCGCTCGGCTCAATACAAACTCTGGGGTACGAACGTCAGTCTTGCCGACACGATTTTTTTTTCCATCTCCTGCTTCGATTCAAATTTTGCCACGGTTAAAAGGGATCGCTAGGGTGGCATATGCGTAGATGACCGAGTTCGTGATCCTATCGGGGAAAGTTGCTCCCGTCGCCATGTTCTTCTTATCCACGGGGCCACCTCCCCCGGCCAGTCAGCCTCACGTCGAGAGTATCCGTAAAGCCAGCCGAGTCGATCTTTGAGAATCGGCCCATGTGCATGTGATCCGAACTGCTACCGATCCAGGACTGGGTCTTCTCACGGCTCCTCGCTACAGACAACTCATGTGATGCTGTGATAAAACTCACTGACAGTGTGTATCACATGGCAACCAACGATCAACGAGGACGAGCTCATCTCGGCAGCAGAACACCACCACGAGCAATACATCAACGGCCCGGAGCTCACCCCCTGGCCTCATCATACAGTGCACACGAGTCAAGACGCCTTCTGTGGATGACACGCGAAAGGGTATTAAAAATCCGTCGCTACTAGGAAACTGCGCCCGCCACCGCGTAATACTCCTTCATCAATACCACACATCCAAATGGCCAACTCTCAGATTTGGTTCCAAGCGGTCTTGCCATATGTCCGAGACTTGGAAGCCACAAGCACTGCCAGCCAAGTAACCCAATTAAGAAATAGACCTCCTTCTCATTCCTCCCACCACGGTCCAGCCGAAGCAGGATGTCAAAATATCAGAATATCCTCCCCCCCTCCCTCCTTTCCCCGGGAAAAGATTACGTATGTAGAGTTTGAAAGTATGAATGCGAACATCTCTTTGCTTCGCTCTGAAGCATAGACACGTAACAGCCAGGGGGTCTTTCGAACGCAAATAGCTGATCCCGAAAAAAAAAGGGAAAAAAAAAAGTCAGAA
This sequence comes from Epichloe aotearoae, assembly GCA_000729855.1. NCBI lineage: Eukaryota > Fungi > Ascomycota > Sordariomycetes > Hypocreales > Clavicipitaceae > Epichloe > Epichloe aotearoae. The sequence continues at coordinate 151,516 of JFGX01000011.1, forward strand.
ACCCCGTTGCAGCAAAAGTGATAGGCAGAACTTAAGAGCAAAAAAGAAAAAAAAAAAACCAGAAAAGAGGTGATCCCTCCAAACCTCTGGTGGTACGTGCGAATCAAGGAAGAGAAATGAAATAGCCATGGTATATCTCTGCTTTCCCAAAACGCCAATTGGCCCTTCCGATATAGTCGTTGTACATGTCTTGGATATACTAAGCTCAGCACCCCACCCCTTTCTCGTTTACCACCCCTTCTTTCGAGCAAACCTCTTGTTCAGCAAAGCGAGCACCTTGGGAACATTGAATTGAACGTATTCGAGGTCGAGCTCATCCTGGTTGTCCTTTTGCATCTCGAGCAAGTCATCCAGCTTAAGGTCAAGCTCCAAAAGACCTCGGTTGCGACCTGTCAAAATATCAGCAAATGAGTAAAAAGGAGACGTACAGGTTGATTCCACGGCTACTCCTGCCCAACATACCTTTGTAGTGGAGTGAAATAACGAACGTTCCTGGTAGAGGACTGGTGAAATTGAAATAGATATTGGCCCGTCTGTTATCCGGGACATTGCTCTTCTGAATCACCCCTTCCTTTTCCAGTTGCTGGTGCGTGAATTTGTAGGGTCCGAGAACCTGCTGTTTTTGCTGCTTTCGCTTGGTCCCTTCGCTCTGAGATCGCACATTGTGCAAGTAGCTCTTGTACGTCTCAAGTTGACCGACCAAGTACGTATTGTGGTCGCGAATCGTCTTATAAACCTCCTCAAGTTTCTGGGTCTCGGCAAGAACACCTTCCTTCAATGAGCCGAGGTGCTGCAACTCTTGCTCAACCTCGTCCCGCAGAAGATCAAACTGATCGTTCTTGTCGATGACGCCCAATTCCTGAAGCTGCGACAGGAGTTCCATAGCCCTTATACCTTTGCGGACCATGACGGCATCGTTGCGACTCGTGGCTGCAGCATCAGCCACACGCTCGAGACGAAGAGGTCTTCGAAGGACCGCACTGCTCTGCGGAATAGTTCGCAAAATCTGCACAAAGATGGATTTGGCTTCCATAAAATACACTTCCTCTTGTGTGATGTCAAGTGCAGCAGTCAAATCGTCAATGGCCGTTTCCCATCTGCTGAAGAGCGGTAGATTGATTACTCTGTTCTCCTTGCGCGGTACCTGGGCTGGCGATGGGCCGAGTTCCGACATGATGATGGCCAAGTGAGAGTTCTCATCTTTGCAAATCTCTTGGTAGTGCTTGTCGATGAGGCCGTGCATGGCATAAATCTCGTTCAGCGTGATATCCAGCTCGAGGTCCTTCTTCGACAGAGCGACATAGTTGTCCATCTCTAGACTTTCGTAAAAATCGCTCACTTCACAGAGGTCGAGCATGAACTTGTTGATTCTGTCTTTATTCTGTTGGATAAAAGGTTGGAGCTTCATCATGTAGGGCTCCTTCGCGTACGACGGCTTGTTGGCGAGATTCTGCAGCATTTTGGCGATAAGTGTCAAGGTTCGCCGGGGCCGCTCGGCAGGAGTTCCGTCGATAAGCATGTAGGATTTTGGTGTTACTATCGCCGGGTTGATGAAGCGCAGGAAGAAGAAGCCCCCAATCAGGGTGCAGATGGCCTGATCGTTTGCATCGGGGTACTTGCGCTTCGTCAAACTTCTGATTTGCTTGCAGATCCAACGAATACCGTACGGGGCTTCCTCCAATCCTTCCATGATTGTGCTCAGAAAGCTGTTGGCGATCTCTGTCAGCATGGTCAGTCGTGGCTCGATGATTGCTTGAACCTGCGGGTTCTCGGCAGCTTGTTCCGCAGTGATTCCTTTCGGCAAGTTGGTTGGAAGACTGCCCGTATCCTCCTCAATCTGCTCCAGCATGCGCTCGTAAACTTTGAGAGGATTGATCTCCAAGTCCAGGTCCTTCAGCTCAATGAGGCTGTTAATTCTGTCTGCCAGAACAGTTTTCAGGAAACTCTGACCAGGGCCACGGCGAGTATATGTTGTCATCATGCGAGATACTGGCGTATTTGCTCGAAGCAAGGACGAATAATCCGCAGTGTGATCGAATTGGTACGTCAGAACAGACTAAGGAGCAAAAGGTCAGGACGGGCTTTAGATAATGAAAGGGGAAAGAGAAGAGCAAAGTTGTTCCCATGACGGGAAACAACAGCGGGCTACACAGGCAACGCATATATGGCCTACCTGGAACATGGTCAAAAGTAAGTGCTCTTCGCGACTTTCATATTGGTTTCCGTAGATTGTGAACATGACCGTCTGCAGCAACGAGTCTATTTCGGACATGGAAACGAGTCTGCAGAGGTGCGCAATGTGCCTCGGTTCTGACTGCAAGAGAAACAACAGGTTGCCGTATTTCTGTGTCTTGTCGTCGTTCGGGAATACCCCTTCTTGTACTTCGGTGGCATCTTCTAGATGGCTTGCGACTTCGTTTTGCTGTGAGATATGGCAAGATTAGCTCGTGCCATGTTGAAAAAAAAGAAGAAGAAAAAAAGACAACGACAACAACAATGGAGACGAACCTCTTCGAGAGCCATGCGATTCTGAATGAGAAGAGCGATCCGTGAATCCAGATATCGCACGTCTTTCTCAAGCACGAAGTTCTTCTTCGATTGTGAAGAAATTTTTGTTTTCAGGTCTCGGAGGATTTTCTGGGCTGTGATGACATGTTAGTATCGGATATGTCCAGAAGGTGTAGCCCACTACGATGACAACAGAGATCAGGTGGAAGTTCCACGATACCTTTGGCGAGGTCGTCTTCAATCTGCATTTCACCCTCATTGGCTGACATGGACATGTACAGCGCGGACATGGAGTACCGCTTAGACTGGCGCGCAGAGCGCGAGCCATCGTATGAAGACATGGTGTTCTGGCGTGACAAGGGCTGGAAAGACGAAGACGAAGCTGTCGATGCTCTGGATGGGGTTTGAAGCATGGTAGGCATGGCGCGAGACGCGTGGGTGGCGATGGCAGCGCACAAAGGAAAATGAGAAACGAGGGGGGGATTAGACCTCGGAGCTCCTCAGGAATGTCGTTGCTGACGGGAGCGCGGGCACCAAGCAGGGCCCCTGACTATGTCCCAGATGGTTGGACTTGGCCGCTTGTGTCGGCGAAGGGAATGAGACTAGGTGGAACACGGCTTTGAGACGGGTTGGCCAGAGAGCGTGTGTCGAAAGCCGACCATTTAATGATTTTGCGATGTGGAGACAATCCGAGCCACGCAGGCAGGGACAGCACAGCCTCAAAATGCAGCTCCTGCTCAGCCGAGGTATGAAGTTGAAATAGCCGGCGGGTGATGGATGGTATTGTTGTTGCCTGTTGTTGCCGGAGACGTGCACAGCAAGCCGCAGGAAGAACAAGATACCGGGGGCTGGGATGGCAGATGGGTTGCACGACTTTGGGTCGTTGGGCGGTGGTTCGATGGCTCGATGGCTCGATGGGTCGATGGCTCGATGGCTTGGCGGTTTGATAGTGATGCAGGAAAAGCTGCAAGCAACGGCCGACTTTGACGTGAATTCGTGCAACTTTGAATGATGAAGATGAATTCAACTCGGGAACTTATTCAGCTCGGTGAAGATGGGATTCAAGCAGGGTGAGGGTTCAAACTTGTTACGTCGCGACACGCCGAGGCGTCGGGTTGTTGTTGGGTTGGTGGCGCTGGATCGGACACAACAGATTGTTGCACGGGAAGAGGGCTCGGAGAGTTTGAAATGACACCGTCTCTGATGGTGCGATTGTTGAACTCGGGCGACAACAGACAATTATCGAGGGCGGCCGGCAGAACAATCGAGGTGCAGCGTCGGATGCGATACGCTACGAAAAAGAAGAAGAATCTGCACGAGGCAGAGGGCTGGAGATGTGGTGTATGCGAGAGGGCCCAAAGGGCAGAGGGGGGGGGGATTGGGGCCGAGCGAGTTGAGGGGCGTTTATGAGATTAGAGAGGAGGTTTTGGTGGAATCACGAATTACAGTAGGCCAAACCGACCGAGCATGACAGGGGCCGCCCAGGGCCAAATGACGCGGGTGGAATGTGGAATGCAGCAGGACTGGGAACGAGGGCCGAGGGAGGGACAAGGGGGAAAAGGGAGGGGCCGGCGAGAAGAAAGGAGGCGGAAAAAAGCAGAGGCCGGCTCTTGTCTGGTCTGCCGCTTGTTGTTGTACATTGTACACACTGTACGGAGTATGTAATCCGTAGGAGCGAGAGGCCAGGGCGGCCAGGGCCAGGGCCAGAGCCAGGATCAGGGTCAGGGTCAGGGTCGGCAAGGGTCAGCGGCGGGCGCAGCACTGCCCGCGACACACCCATCTCGACATGTGCCATTTTCTTTCTCCCAAAAGAGACATGGACACGCGCGACTTTTTCGAGTTGTGGAGTATGTAAGTTTTACTTGAATCCATTTGGCTGTCGAAAGGCCTCAGCTCAGAGATGTGCTGGACCCGGTGTTCCATGGCAACAAGCACCGAAGTCTAGCAGAGCAACTACATAGGCCAGTACATAAGGTGCTATATATCATATAGTCCGTATACTCCGTACTATATGTACATGCAGATTGGATCTTCTGTAAGTCTTAACATGGCCTAATTGCCCGAGATCCTTGTCCGCGATATATCTGAGGCCTTACGAGCGAGCACGATGCGAACCAATTCGAATTCCCCCAACGCCAGGTCTGATGGATGGAGTGGCGCCCGCTAATTAACGCTTGGAGCTTGGAGCCAGGGTTTTGGGTCGTTTTAGGTCGTTTTGGGTTAAAGCGGGTCAAGATGGGTCCACAAGTCTGGTTTGGCTGGTCCCTGGATTTTGATAACCTCCGTGTCTCCTTCCTCGCGATCTGCCAGTCTGCGAAGTAGCTAACCTATTTTGGACCTGCAGCCACTCCATCAGGTCGGGCGATTCGGCAGAGACAAGGCTGATGCAAGATTTTTTTTTTTTTTTTTTTTTTGAAAACATGCGATTCTTTCCACGACCGATAGTTTTGCCGACTCTATTGGTCGTATGCTTTTCCTCCAAAGTGGCGCGAGGTACCATTAATGGTACCAGAAGTCTTCTCAAGGCCTAAGATTCTCAAAGCTGAGAATGCCAGTTTTGGCAAAATACATCTGACCCGGCCTGATTATCATTTCTCTTTGCTCTTTGAAAAGATGCGGTTAACATCACCAGTACGGGTAAATGTGGGATGAAAGGCTTCCCCCCTGTCCCCAATCAGTCGGTTACCAGACGTGGTGGACGTGGTGGGGCGTAAGACACTCTACTCTGTAAAAGCGATAGCAATTTGTGGTCGACGATCTTTTCATATTCGAGTTGCAGATGAAAGACATAAGTGGTCATGTCGGCAGCGGTTCATTCCAATTCAAAGAACCCACCCTTCGTTGAGTAAGACCTTGGTCAAGACCTTGGTCAGTTACGAACGACCTCGTTAATTAGGGCCTGCGTGATAGAAGAAGCCATAGGAGTGAGTACTTGTACTTGTCTATGCGTGGAAAAATAACATGCAAATGGTACATCTTCTGTTTTAGGCCTAGCGACTATTACTGCGCGCTTAATTGTTCAAGTCCGTGTCCTAGTCTATTAGTAAGTAAGCCCTTGTCTTGTCGTCCGTTGTCCCGAAGGCGAAGCAGAGCGTTTGAAGCGGATGGCAGGGTTGCTTTCGCCCGCGGAGGATAACTGGATAACTCGCTGCACAGACAGTTCTGTTCTGGCCGCGCGTCATGACCATTGAGTCTTGACCCAAGGCCAGCTTGGCTAGCATCATGGGTGAAACAACAGCGTCTAATCAGTGCGCAGACGCCGTTGTCCAACGTTCGCGGCAAGTGGCCCACTTTGACGCCAACTCGGGATTGAACCTGTCTCATCTGATAGCTAGGCCTCGGATTGTTTTATCATGTGCACCGACATTCGAAGGATCGCGAGTGGGAATGATCCCAAAAGGACGTTGATGCTTTTGGCGGCGGATTGAGCTACGTCTGTGCGGGTTGGTTGGGTACGGAATGTGAGCAATTAGAGACTACTTTCGTCTTGAATGAGAAAATAGAGGTAACCAGTTTCCATTGGAGAGCAGCTTGAAAAAAAGAAAGAAAAAAGAAAAAAGACATCTGTTGCTTGTTCGTTTAGGCACTGCGATCTTCTGTGTTGCCAGATAGACTATTTGTAGATGACCATGGGCAGGAGGAGGTATTAATATGAGCTTGGCGGGACTTGTGGGGAGCTCCCTCAACAAGGTGTGCCGCTGTCCGCTGTCCGCTGTCCGCTGTCCACTGTCAAGCTTATTATCAGACTCAATTCTCCATCTCATCAATTTGGCTGTCATCGCCATCTGTACCACTGCATTCATTTGCTCCATCCCGACAACGAACCAGCCCGCGAAGGCACCCCCCTTCCCAATCCATCTATCAAGTCCAGCTCAATGGCCTTCCGAACCTCTCTGCGACGCGTCGCCTTGACCCGTCCAGCCGCTGCCATGCGCGCCTTCCACAGCACTCCCCGCGCCCTCGTGAAAGTAGGTGACGAGGTTCCCAGCTTCGATGGCTTGATGGAGAACTCCCCCGGCTTCAAGGTCAATCTGGCAGAGGAGTTCAAGTCCTCTAACGGTTACATTGTCGGCGTGCCTGGAGCCTTTACGGGGACCTGCTCCAGTGTGCATGTTCCTTCATACATCAACCATCCTGAATTGAAGAAGGCAGGCCAGGTTTTCGTGGTGTCTGTGAATGACCCATTCGTGTAAGTTGGTCTGTTTATGAATATTGGCTTGGGGGCCGTCATGCTGACAGATCGTGACATGTATGTAGTATGAAAACCTGGGCGGAGCAGCTTGATCCTGCTGGAGAGACGGGCGTATGTGCAGACCCCATCATTGCTTGAGGCTAACACTATTCAATGACGGCTTTGCCTAACGGACAATCCAGATTCGCTTCATTGCTGACCCTTCGGCGGAATTCACCAAAGCCCTCGAGCTCGAATTTGACGGATCTGCAGTTTTTGGCGGCCTTCGCAGCAAGCGATATGCTCTCAAAATCGAGGATGGCAAGGTGACAAAGACCTTTATTGAGCCAGATGGTACTGGGGCAAACGGTATGTAAACAACTCTTGGGCACTGAGAATGCCAAACACACAAAAAATGATGCTAACGGGTTATCCCAGTCTCGCTGGCCGAAAAGGTCCTGGGCTAAGGTGCAGCAATCGATAGGAAGGGGGTGACATGTACGCTACAACCTCGGCTTTAGTAGAACATGTCTTGATACCGATTCTTATGCAAGTTGGATGTGTGGAATCCTGACTGGATGTGACGCTGTTGTGTCAAAGCAGAGTCTCTCGGTGACATGTGGCGAAGATGGAGCTCCAGAGTCCAGACAGGGAGCGTCTACGGCGACGCTAATACGGTACGGTGACGCCTCTTCTGACATCACGTAGCTGCGTACCGGAGACCATGGACGGATCGATTTAAAAGTAGATGGTCTTGCGGACGTACAATTGCAGAAAACACCTGCAGTGTGGGGATCGGACTGGATGCATACCGTGGTTGACCCAACATCACTCATCAGATGCACAAAAGTGCAAAAGTGCCCGTGGTTGGAGGTTGACAGGTTGACAGGTTGACAGGTTGACAGGGGACAGACACATTCCCCAAAACGGCCCTAGCTAACGGACGTAGTTAGTGTAGTTAGTGCCTGTTGGTGCCCCGAGGATCATCCGCCGCCTAATTAGTAGCTGCTTGCTTGAGCCGTTGTCGCCGTCATGGGCCCAACCGTGTCTCCGATTCTGTCTGCGTCTGAGCCTCATCCATCCATGGTCCCACCAGTTCTGTGACATGCTTGCAGCTTTTGTTCAGACTATCAACCTTGACGACGCCTTCTCCTCTCGAGGACTATTACTTTGTCTCGTCCTTAATTCTCTTTTTTTTTTCTCAACCCGTTGTACTCCTTGCCGCCACGCTATTTGCCACTTAACGCCCGAGACAATCACAACGGCCGCCCGTCATTCCGCAACTAACCTTCGACCTTGCTGCACGAAAAGGTCTCCTTTCTCTATCTTCGAGCTCTTCTCTCACCTGCGGTAGTCGACGAGTCTCGTCCCTCTTCTCGCCCGTGCTTTAAACCGCCACAATTCCTCCCACCACCAGGAAGCGAAAGGCTGCTGAGGCGACGATATCTTCTCAAGATCAAGAAACGAAACCCCAAAAGAGACTCGTCGCCTCGCCTGCCGCCCCCCCAGCCGCCCCTCCTACCCCAGTTACAACAGTGAGCATCGCCATGGATTCAGAAGAGGACTACATGTCAGCCATGTCGAGCGATGACGAGATGATGCAGGAGTACAGCGGGGATGAGATGTCTGCAGCTGAAGGTAAGCACGCAACGGACTACCCAGCCGGCTGACATATTTTGTCATTAGCAAATGGCTTCCTTTCCCCATCACCTTTTCTTTTCTTCCACAACTCAAAAGCTTACCAAACTATTTCCCTCATCCAGATTTCGAAGACGACTTCGATGAGCCAGATCCAGACTTTGGCTTATCCTCAAAGGATATTGGCAAGACCAAGCAACGAGCCCATATCACGACCTTTAAAGTCCTAGAGCCTTCCGACATTCAACACCAGCAGGATGATATGATCGACGAGGTGAACATGATTCTGGATATGCGCAAGGAAGATGCTGCTATCATGCTGCGCCATTTTCATTGGAACAAGGAACGACTGCTCGAAGATTACATGGATCGCCCCGAAAGGGTTCTCGAGGCTGCTGGTCTAAGCAGCAAGACAACAACCCTACCCAAATTAGAGGCTGTCCCTGGCTTCATGTGCGATATCTGCTGCGAGGATGAAGAGGGCCTCCAGACTTTTGCTTTGAAGTGTGACCATAGATACTGTGTTGACTGTTACCGACAGTACTTGACCCAGAAAATTAAGGGAGAAGGCGAGGCTGCCAGGATTCAGTGTCCGTCAGACGGCTGCGGTCGAATCTTGGACTTCCGATCGTTGGAGCTGCTTGTTACACCCGAGCTGACTGGCCGATATCGCGAATTGCTCAACAGAACCTATGTCGAAGATAAGGACTACTTCAAGTGGTGCCCTGCCCCTGATTGCCCCAATGTCGTCGAATGCGGCATCAAGAAGAAGGACTTGGGCAAGATTGTACCCACGGTAGAATGTCTCTGTGGATACAGATTTTGCTTTGGATGTCCAAATCCTGATCATCAGCCCGCACCGTGCGAATTGGTCAAGAGATGGCTCAAGAAGTGCGCCGATGATTCAGAGACGGCCAACTGGATCTCAGCCAACACCAAGGAATGCCCCAAGTGCAGCTCGACCATTGAGAAGAACGGTGGGTGCAATCATATGACTTGTAGGAAGTGCAAATATGAGTTCTGCTGGATGTGTATGGGACTGTGGTCAGAACATGGAACGAGCTGGTACAATTGCAACCGCTTCGAAGAAAAGAGCGGATCCGAGGCTCGAGATGCACAAGCCAAGTCTCGCACGTCACTCGAGAGATATTTGCACTACTACAATCGCTATGCCAACCACGAGCAATCCGCAAGACTGGACAAGGACATTGCCCAAAAGACGGAGAAGAAGATGGTCCAACTGCAAACCACGTCAGGAATGTCATGGATTGAGGTACAGTACCTCAACTCTGCATCACAAGCGCTTCAAACCTGCCGCCAGACTCTGAAATGGACGTATGCCTTTGCCTTTTATTTGGCGAGAAACAATCTTACAGAGATTTTTGAGGACAACCAGAAGGATTTGGAACTGGCCGTGGAGAATTTGTCCGAAATGTTTGAGAAGCCCATCCAGGAGCTCTCGGACCCGAAGCTCAAAGTGGACATCATGGACAGGACTTCATACTGCAACAAGCGACGTGTTATCTTGCTAGAGGATACTGCTGACAACCTCGCAAACGGTACATCTACCTCTTCTGACTTCCCCCTGAACAACTGAGTGCTCGCCATGTGGAGTATGCACCTAACAGTTTCTCTCATTTTCTTCTAGCACGATGGACATTCAACGCTGATTTGGCCAGTCCTTCCACACCAGCTGCACGACGATAAGGCCCGGGGGGGGGGGGCCATATCCAGCATCGAACAGAAGGCATCGCCTACCGCACAGCATCACAGCCTTCCATTACACTCACGCTAGCCCCTCTAATCCATATAGATTGATTCTTTCCTCTCATGATGATTTTACGACCACTCAATCTTTTTCAGAAAGAAACGACGGATATGCTTATAATCGAAATACTACACTTGGGGGGAGGGGGAGGGAGAGGGGGAGGATGCACACTATTATACTACGCATTTCAGCCCGATACACGTGCAGTCTCATGTAAATTTGCCCCTTTTCTGGCCGCCACTTGTTTCCAGTTTTCCCCCCTGTTTCCTTGCGTCCTGTCATGGCACAGGCGTTCTTGCTTTGTTCGGCAAATCACAATCCCCGGTGTTGAGGCTTGTTTCTCATCTATTGAATCGCCCAGCTTATTTTCTCGTCCAACAAGAAAGAACATACTATCCCTCGACAATATTCTACACATACCTAGTATTATATGGCTGGCTGGAACACGGCAGAGGAGAAATGGGCTGGGAGCTGGGTGCTGGGTGCTGGGACGAACGTGGCATTTGTAACGGTGGAGTCAATTGGTTTGATATAGCGTATGAATCAAGTTACCGTCTGTATGTATGCGTTGCCGTGTCGCTCTGTTGAGGACGCGCCTTGCCAAGGTACGGCACAACACCCCGACTCAAGTACTTGATGAAAATCAGGTCATGGATTATGTCTAGTGATACAACGAAGCGAAATCATCGCCATTATGACTAGTCGAACAATCCTATTCTTTCCTTCGTTCTCTTCCAACGTCCAAGGGTTTCCCACATCGTATTGCTCCAATCTCCTTTTCCCTGTTCATCGATATGACTCGCGTTGCAGGCCATTTTGGCGAATTTAATCAATCAACGAGTGGGGCCACTTCCTTGACAGCAGCGCCGAACACAGTCATGTGCTAGATTCGATACAGTCCAAAACGGTCACGAACAATGAGAAACGCCGGGGTAATATGCTTCAGAAAACTCCAAATTTATACAACTGGACACCGTAGTGAACCAAAGATAGGGGTGGGGCGGCGGGCATGTTGCATGTAGCGTGTCACACTGACGCTCAAGAAAACGCAAACCGTGACAGGTTCAATTTTCTCGGTGGTAGCTCGACTTCTTCGTCCACTTCGCCGTCACTATCGGGGATGATCTGATCCTCGCTTCCAACACATGGCCTATTGAGTGCCCCAACTTCAACCACATCAACCTTTGGTAGCGGTACAAATGATGGATTCACCGGCAAACCCTTGGCCACGTCGTGGACCAGCTTTGGATTCGGCCTCGGCTTGGCTTGTTGGGGCGATGCCATCGAGTTGGTCGCGCGTGCGCCGAGTCTCTGCAGCGGAGTCAAGATGGATGCGGCTGTCGACGGTCCGGTGGACGGTGTAGGTCCCATACTAAATACTGATGACTGGTACGACATTGATGATGACGGTGTGGCCAAAGGTCGGGATGAAAAAGTGAACCGGCTGAGATTCGGTCGTGACGGTGTCGCGAGCGTCTGTTGCTGCTGGGGTTTGGTGGACAGCGGAGGCCGCATCATGCCATCGGAAGAATTCTCCTTTGTTTGCGACGGTATCGTGATTTGTGTGTCGTCGTTGGTGCCCTGGCTTGTCGATTGGCTGGCTTCATCTGCCATAGACTGACTCATTTGTTGCTGCGAGGCCTGCGAGTCGTCGCTGAAGATGGCAATAGACTTGTTTGGTTTGCTTGACGGCTTCCACCCCTCGAAATCGGGCAAGTCGCGAAGGCTTTCTTCGATTGAGTCGTCTGAAAATAAGTACGCATCACTTTTGGCCCTTGCTGGACTCTTCCTGATTTTTGCGAGAGGAAAGAATTTGCTCTTCTTCGGCGATGTGTCTACTTCACCATCGTCGTCACATAGGCGCAGTTTTTTCTGTGGCCGGTTTGGAGGCTCGGATTGGGGAACAACGGCTGGTGACGGAAGTAAAGCATCATCGAGAGACTTTGCTGGGGCAGGACTGCTCGCCACTCGTGCAAGCATACTAGAAATTGGTTCCGTTTTCCGTCGTTGAAGCCTGGGGGATGTTCTGGTAGGAGCACATCTACTTCTGCTGGGTGTTGAGGCTGGATTACTGGTTGCTTGTCTAGAATTTTCGACGTATGGTCTAGGCAAGGGAAACACCCGTGGGACCAGCCCCCCGTCAGTAATTTGCGCAACTCTTTGAGGGTCGACTGAAAAGCAATTGGCGTCCATTTCACCCATGGGTATTCGGCCCTGTCCCTTGAAGTAGGTCGTAATAGGTTTACGCGGCGGTACAATCGTAGCCGCTGTTTGAGAGTGTCTCCTCTTAGAAGGCGTTGTCGCGATGACTATGGGTGTCTTTGTGATTGGGTTGACGTCACCAGCGGCGATGGCCGTGGCCAGCTCCGGTTCAACATAAGCACCAATAAAGGGCATTTCCTCAGCCGTTCGGGTGCCGTCTAATTCAGTCAGATGGACCAATGCCTTCTTCTTCGGACAAAACACCCATTGATGCAAGAACGTTAGTTCAGCTTGGTAAAATTGGGTCAGATAGTTCTCGGAGACGCGTTTCCCGTCGAACTGCAGCAGGCGGACCACTCGCTCGGGCGTTTTCGACTTGCGAAGCATGCGGTACGCGGTCTTTAATCCCACTCCTGGAAGCCCGTTGAGATAATCACAGCCGCTCATGATGGCCATTCGTCTAAAGTCGGTATCGGTCCATCCAGTGAGGGACACTTCCCGACAAGCACAGAAATCGCGACGATTTATCTCAATACAATTGCCATACTGATCCAGTTTGGTCAGTAGACGCTTTGCACCAAATACAAGAAGATCTGAGTCGTCTGAAAGGATGCCGTTGACTAAACCCTGACGCTCCAGATACACAAGCTGTGCATCGGCTTCATACGGAGCCACGACGTAAGGAATGCCCATCTGCTTGAGTTGCTGGATGAGACACGAGGCCATTTCCGGGGTGATATCAATGCATTTTTGAAACTCTTGGGCGGCCTGGGATGACTTGCCTGCTTTGAGCAGTTCGTTGGCGAGCTTTTTCTTCTCCTCTCGCTTCTTTGCCCTAGAATCCTCGGTTGCGGCCTTACTTGGAAGGAAGTCACCATCAAAAACCATGTATGGGGTTACGCCAAAGTGCTGCAGCATTCGCACACGATGCAGTGCAGCGGTGACATATCTGCTATGTTGTGTTAGATCGATCAAGTGGTTGGTACGTTTATGGAAACAGTGTAACTGACCTTCTGGTCTGTTTTCCCTGTCCGAGCTCGACGGCGCACGAGTAAGCAGCTCGATGGAGCCATCCGTATGCGTCGACGGCTAGTGTCTCGCCGTGACACTTCTTGAGTTCTAGAGGGCGGTGAATGGATTTGAGCAAAGGTAGAAGCCCTGATCATTGTTAGTCTTGAAGGGCACACTTCTCATCTTGAAAGATACTGCACGGACCTGACACGCCCATCCTGAGGGGTTACAACGTCACGCAGGACCCTGGCAATTGGGCGTTGTGATGGTACGCGGCTTAACTAGCAACACCAATTGATCGATGACATTGGAGTTGCTACAATGCCGCTGTAGAAGCTGGCAGCTTCCAGCCGTTAGAAATTGGGTGATAAGCACGGTGTGAATGAAGCCAAGGCCCGGCGCGTGTTTTTCGAGACGAATCTAAATATGATGATAATCAAGCTAGGAGGAGGTCGAAGATGACAGGCGACTTCGCAAACGAGACGAAGCGAGGCCAGGACCGTGTTTTACAAGCACCGAGACGCGTGGGCATCGAAGCTCAAAGAAGAAGAAGAAGAAGAAGCAGTCGCGCAAAGAGGACTCGAGGTAGATAAAGACGTCAGTTGCGATGAGGCGAGGCCGAGATTACAGTGGCCGACTGGGTTGAGGTCGGACGCGGTTGCAGGCAGGTGGACTTGTTGTTTGGCGGACAGGACAGGAAAGATGGCGGCTTATGGGCTGACGCGAGAGTGCAATAGCCACGAGCAGGCAGAGTACACCAGGAAGGACTAGACCGCCAAATCTGAGAAGAGCTCGTGAGCAGACGGACGTTGTCGTGGGCTTGAGAGGGCAAAGAGTTATGAGAAAAAAATGCAAGTTGACGAAACAGAGCTCCATACGATACTTCGTGTCTTGCCATAATAACGCGTGCCAAGTTGCTGGCTGACGGACAGGGCTACGTAGGAACACAACCCACTGTACACCCCACTGTACGTACCCAGGCCACAGGTACCTAGGCAGGTACTCGAGACGCGTTGATTGTCGTCTTGACGAGGCCTAAAGCGGCATGGCTCCCGTGCGCCAACAATCCAACATTCCCCTGCCGGACTGCCGGGGCTTGGTGAGGCCTACTTGCAAGTTTGATGCCGCTGCTTCAATGCCGCTGCTTCAACGCCGCTGCTTCAAGCGCCGAGACCGATGATGCCAAGATGGACGGATTTCTTGGAGACCCGGTCAAGACTGTTTGAACCCAGGCAATGTCGAGTCGGAGATCAAATTTGGAAGTCTCTGCTGGTCTTGGCTAGCTGGTTTGGAGTCGAGAGCGGTGCAGGTGGGGCCAACACCCCCCCCAGGGACTAGCTTTCTTGCTTGTCATCGAAGACAACTTTTTTCCCCCAACAACAAGGGTCGTCGTCGTTGGAGTCGCCGCCAGCATCCGAATTTCCTTTATATGAATAATAGCACTCGAAATGCCTAGCTCACTCGAAAAGACGCGCAAGCAAATTGCCAAGAAGCGCAATGGAGAAGTCAACGCCTTGCATGTCAAGTCAAGAGACTCGTTTCGCCTGCACAAAGCTGCTATTCGAGATCAAAGGCTGGGGAAGCTCGCTGCTGCAAGAGGCAAGAAAGAGCAACCCATTAGTATGTGTCGGTTGCCGAGGAGAGAATGTCTTTGCTCCAGTCTGACTTACTGCGCGCTCAGTGGACCGAGTTGCCTTCTTCCAACAAGGGCTGGCTGAGAAAGGCAATGATGAACCTCTCGATATAGAAGCACTCCAGTCCCTGATTCAAAAGTGAGACCACCTTAGCATATGGCGAAGACCACAACTGACTCAGATTCTCCAAGATTCATTCATCAGCACGATGAAGAATATCATGCTGTGAAGAAGGCTCGTCGATCTGGTCGTCCACCAAGCACCAAGGAAGATATGCTCAAGCTGAAGATGAAAGCCTTGGAGACCGAATACGAAAGGGGATTCGGTAGGCACATATTTTGAACGGCTCTGTTCTTGGAACACCGTGGCTAATGACCGTCTAGTATTACCCGATATCACGTCACCGGAGAACGCGAAACTGTTGGAGAAATGGAAGGGTGAATGGGCATACCTGGCAACGTTCTCCTGGGTCAAAGTATCGAGCGCTGGTCAGATGCGCCCTGCCGAGTTTCCCTCTAAAGGCATCAATTAGCGCATCTGACCGTTCCAGAGACTGGTGAGACGGCAACATATACAGCTGATCAGCAACGCGTTAGTGTCAGGCGCAATGGCCGGATGATGTTGAGCAACCTCACGTTGGAGGACTACTGACATCGCAGCCGGCGCTTGCAAGTCTGCTGCTCCCCTGATCAGAAGGGGAAATGGCTCGGCCATCTTTTTTCGAACAGGATAACTTCGGATGTGGCACGGATTCTCAGACCCAAAATAAAGGCGTTTGCGGCGTTGAACACTACTTGATTTTGTCCGTGGTGTGGGTTTGGACCCAAACAAAATGAAGCCGTAAGGAGGAGATTTGTTTCTTACAATTTCACGCCTGGTAGATGAAACACGAAATGACGAATATCTGGATCCATTCACTCAGAGCTCAGCACTATTGAGAATCGTGACTAGCCTAATCCCTACGACGCCATTCACGTAATAGCTTGCTGCGGTCACTTGCCATTGTTCCACGTTCATCCATCATGAGCGATCCTGGCCAATCACGTGCAGCCGTGGACCCCAGTCCGCCAGGGTACGGGCGCTCCTGGGCCGGGATCATAAAAAATTCAGAAGCTCATTCTAGCCAACACAAAACCGCCAAACGTCGTACTCACTCACCCTTGGGTATAACAGTTTCTCATCTCTCTTTCTCTTCTCCTTCACAGCTTCCAACTCCAACAAACTTAACAGCGCATCTCATCACATTGCATCACAATGCTTTCCATCCGAAGCTTTGCACGATCCGCACCCCGGGCTGTAGCTCGCCTCACCACTGCTTCGATGCGATCTGGCGTCGCCCGCCCCAGCACCTTCATCAAGACCTCAGCCGTGAGCGCCCTGCGGCAATCCACCGGCGCCACCTTCTCAACGACTGTCGGTCGCCGCGCTGCCGACGGTGAGACCGATGACGAGCTCGCTGCCAAGCTCGAGAGCGAGATCCAGATCGAGGAGGACATGAAGGCCCAGGAGCAGCAGCCTGCTAGCATCAAGGACTTTTTGGAGAACAGCCCCTTTGAGCTGATCGATACTCCTGGACAGGAGCTTGTCAAACTGGTTCGATCATTCGGCAACGAGAAGTCAGTACCCATCATCTATCGAGAGGAATCTTCCTCGGCACCCCCCCCAAAAAAAAAATCCTAATGCTCTTCTAGAATCACCGTCAGCTTCTCCATCGCCGACATCACCAACTACGACCCCTACACCGAGGATGCCGCCCTCGAAGACGAAGAATTCGACGAATCCGGCACGCAGTCCCCAAACAAGCAGGCCAATGGCCGTCCTGAAGAAGACGTCGACGAGATGGAAGACGAGCTCGACGACGAGGCGGCCGCCCCCATCAACCTCTCCATCGTCGTCGAGAAGCCCGGCAAGACTGCCGGTGCTCTCAACATTGACGCCACCGCCCAGGACGGCAACATTGTCGTCGAGAACATGTTCTTCTACGAGGACGCAAAGGTCGCAAAGGTCGACAGCCCCGAATCCGCCCAGAAGCGCGCCGATGTCTACCCCGGTCCTCCCTTCGGCAGCCTCGACGAAGACCTGCAGGTTCTGATGGAGCGCTTCCTCGAGGAGCGCGGCATCACGCAGGCCCTGGCCGTCTTCGTCCCCGACTACGTGGACGTCAAGGAGCAGCAAGAGTACCTCAGGTGGCTGAGCAACGTCAAGGCCTTTGTTGACGCGTAAAGGACCACCCGGCGCTTTCATCAGAAAGCCAAGAATGTGCTGTACGTCAGCGGAAGTTTTCCCTCGCACTGTATCGATTGCTGGGCTGGAAGGTCTGGAAGATCCCGGGTCTAGTCTAGACACGGACTGACTTGGAGAAGGAACAAGAAACGATACTCACCTCACTCATGGCAGTGAAGTCTTGTATCAACCGTGTCATAAAACATGTAACCTCATGTTGTAATATTAGTAGCAGTAGTCTGCATGTACAAAAAAGAAGAAGAAGAACAATTCCACACGAACAAGCAGTTGTTCAGAATACCCCCAAATCAGACGTTGCCGCGTCTCGGCGCATTGGTGATACACCAAGTCCATATCTTGCCGTGACCTGTTGTCGACTCGTCTACCACGACGTACGTGAGCTCTCAGGTACACATTTTAGTCACCGGACGCCACTACGAGGACCTGGACGAATTCCCGATACACCAATTGAGTTTCGATCGAAAACAACGCTAGCTAGGTACACAACGGGCACCTACTACTCGACATGAGCAAATACCAAGACAGTACATTCTCACGTTTTACCACCACCGGGACCAAGACCAAGACCAAGACATCCCTCAAATGCTGACACAACTCCCGTAAGTAGGCAATACACACAATTGCAATCGCGCCCCTAGCCCAACCTGGCGTTCCCAGAAAAACGAATACGGCGCTTCCCACCAACTAAGCTTCTATTCACCCATGCAATATATGTATAAATGGAATGCGGCGCCTTCTTTCTTAGGGATCCCTACAGAATACCTTCCATTGACCATTCACCCCTTTGAGCCCGCTCCAGCACTTGTCTTCCCTTTTCCGTCAAGTCGGGTTTCCCGCCGTTGCCAACGACGTGTTCGAAAAACACGGGCTGCCACGTCTCGTTGTTTTTCTCGCGCTCTCTAGCTTTCTCGCGCTGTTTTTCTTCCAGCTCGACTTTGATCTCGGTTGCTTTGGAGAATTGCTTGGCGTGGATGGCTTTGGTAACGCCCCCCCAGAGCATGAGGGATTCGTTGGGAAGTTGTTGGTCTTCGGGGGGTATGACCTTTGATGCGACTTCGAGGGGGGCCACGTCGATGATGGTGTATTGTTGCTCGGGTGGGACGGATTTCTATTTGGAGAGAATAAGCAAGTTGGCTTTGACGCATGTTTTGATTGTCGCAGGAGAGGTGGGTGGGGAGCTATTGGGGGCAAGACAGACTAACCACTGGTATCGAACCAATCGTAAAGAAAACCTTTTCTCTCCACGGGCCACTGAGTCGGATGAGGATATCCTCGTCGGGAACATCTTGAACTCGTGTCTTGTTGTCGTTCTCGGGATCATATCGGAAGACAACGCCGTCGATTTTGTTTGTGGTTCGGCCCAGCCAACCTTCGTCGACGTAGTGGAGAATGGCTTTTATCTTGGTTTCAGGACATGTGATGTAGGCCATCTCACTCACAGACACGCTGAGAGATCCTCGCAGAATGCCGCCCAGATGGGCAGCAGGATGCGTGAGTTGGTAAGTCTCGCCGCCAAACTTATCCAACGAGATGAAAATACCCATGTTGTGCTCGCCCGGTAAAACTTTGACCGATGTGCCTGTGAATTTGGCAGTGATCTGGTCAAAGCCGCGCGCGGTCAAACCCCTTTCGGGACAGGTTATGTGGAACGCGCTCACCGGAGGGTGATGGGATGTCTGTTCGGTGAGGTACGAAACTCGAATCGGTTTCTTGTCTGATGTTGATGTGCCATGTTTGGGCACAGACAGCGAGACTGTCGATTCATTCCTGTCGCTCTTGGAAGGAACTTTCAGGCTGCGTAATGATCCCTTGTCCGACCCCGAGGCAGTTGAGCCATTGAGTTCTGCAGTCTCGATTCTCGGCGCGTTGTCTTCTGTTTCCCAGTTGCACTATTCAAGAGGGAAGGGGGGCACAATATTTGTCAGCGAGATCGAGAACGAAGTCCTTGCCCGTCTTCACCTCGCGTTCCCACGCTACTTTGTGCCACTGACGAATGCATGGTATGTTTGTGTGTGCAACGTACCCTGAAGAATTCACCGAGACAAGAATTATACGGTTTGCAGGGCTTGCCCTTTGCATATTTCAAGTCTTTTGTCAGCCAGAAACGAATGACTTCGAGCATGCGGTCGAGTGGCTCGCCCGAGGTGCCGATAGCGATAAAGGCATTCGGTGCGTCGAGGTACGTCCAGTATTCAAGATTGGGTGTCGGTTCCAGAAGCTGCGAGGGAAGGGAAAATCGGACTGCGGCGAGGTCTGTCACGCCAATGAATCTAATGGCCACGTCATGATCAGTACAACGGACATGGTGATGACAGAAGCTTTGATTTTGACGTCAATGGCAGTGTCTCCTCACTACTGCATCTCTAAACGCGCATCTTGAGCAAAAGTTCGTCGGCGGCGCTTGGATTGAGCCCTGTCTCTCTCCGGGTTTGTCGCCGGCGGTGATACAAGCGGTGGACAAGAAAAAATAGACAGGGAAAGAAAGAAACGGACGTACTTCTTCAAGATACCAAGAAAGGTTCGCAGCTTGGAGCCATCGCTCTGCGGTCCATCTGGCGCATCGACGGTGGCAGTCGCTGTCGATGACGACATGGCGATATCCCGGGTTGGTGATATTATATTGTGAGCTTACGGGCGCGAAGGTGGGCGATCCGAGGTCGGCCAGGCGAATGGGCAAAGGTTTGATGGAGCAGGTCGATCGTGAACCCACCGCGGGGGAGTAGAAGATATTGTTCAAGAAGCAAAAGCTGGTGCGCACGGTCGAGCCACCTGCTAATGGAAAATAGCCGACTATCGAGGAAGTGAGTAAAATGCAAAAAGTCGGTCGAGGCGAGGGCGGTTAGGTTTTCCAACAAACACACACGCGTTGAGCGGACCGGAGCTTGGCCCCTGGCGACTTGGATCGTGGTGGTGGCACAGGTGGCCCAGGTGGCACTGGTGGGCTGGTGGGCTGGTGGGATTGGTGGGGTAGAACCGTAGAAGACCGAGCGACATCAAGCCTGGCACATGACAAAGGAGCCAATCATCGATACACATGGGCCGACTTCTTGGCCCATGTGCATCTACATGTAAGGTGACTAAGATACGGCGAATCTCCTTGAGGACCGTAAATAAACGTGACACCTAGGAAATCCCTACATCTGTTGTGCCGATCTGATCTGTCAATGCTCAACATCGGCTGTGTTACGTGTTGCATGTGGCTCCTGCCCATTTCTTGTCGTCTTGGCACATGATACACATGACGTGTTGGGCTGATTGCATGCGTGTGCCTGCCCGCCACCCCCACCATGAAATCTTCCCAGCAACAGCCTGCGTCTGGTCCGATTTGAGCTTCACCCATCGGCAAAGCGATGCCCGCACCCAATACTAGGGATATCTGTGTCTGGTCAACATGTCCAGCTTTCTGCGCAGCAAGCAGTCGGGGTTACAGCATGACCTGTCAGCGAGTATCCGTCCGGAGCTGTTTACTCCTGATGATCAAGCCCGTTATGGCATAAACTCCCAAATCAGGTACGTCTTGACCACCAGGGTGTCGAGGCTTCTTCCAACGTTTCTCCAAGAGACACAACTAATCGCTAGTCTCCAAATCCCACAGTTGTCTCGGTTACGATCCGGTGCAGTCGCTTCTAGCTATCGGGACGAACGAAAGCAAATTTGGACCCGGCAAGATCTACATCTTCGGTCAGCGCCGTGTGCAAAAAGTCCTTGAACCGCCTCGCGCAACTTCCTTCAGAATCTTGCAGTTTACCGCCAATAAGTTAGTGAGCGTGGATAAGAAGAATGAACTTAGCGTTTGGGATTTGGATACCGGCGCACGAATTGCCGCCCAAGTTCTCGCCGGGCAGGTCGTTTCGTTGGTGACTGATCCCATGCTGGACTGGGCATTCATTGGACTGCAGAATGGAGACGTGGTCGCCTTCGACATGGATCGGAATAGTCTGTCTCGTGTCTTTCGACTTCCCAACTTTTGGCGAGACCGCGACCCGTCAGCGCGGGCGGCTAGTTTGGTGTGCATGTCTTTGCACCCTCGTGATGTTGGCAAATTACTTCTGGGATACTCACACGGCGCCGTAATCTACTCATTTAAGCAGAACAAAGCAGTTCAATTCTTCGAGTATACGCTGCCGGCCGGTGCCCCGGGTGGCAACAGTGCAAGTCTGGACACAATGCGACGGCCGAGACTCACACATGCACTGTACCATCCCTCGGGAACGTTCATCGCCACGGCTCACGAGGATGGCAGCTTGGTTTTATGGGATATCAAGGAACAGAAAGTAATCACTGCAAGAACTTTGAAGGATCATGGGGTAGACAAACCAGGTCCCAACACGGCCAACCCTTCATTTTCGGAGCCTTTTACCAAAATCTCATGGTGTTGCAAAGAAAACTGTGACGATACGGGGATATTAGTCTCGGGTGGCGAGGAAACCGATGCCTCCCCAAAGAACTTGACATTCATCGAGTTGGGCTTGACGCCCATGTACGCAACGTCATCCTGGCAGGTGTTAGCAGACTACTTTCGGGGCAAAAGAACAATTCCATTATCTCTACCACCGGGCTCCCATGCCGTTGACTTTCTTTTGATCCCCCGATCGTCTCCATTCTTTGCCGGCGCCCAGGACCCAATCGCTGTTATTGCCCTCCTGTCCTCGGGAGAACTCATCACCATGAGTTTCCCGTCAGGACATCCGATAAGTCCGACCAATCAGCTGCACCCTTCAACATTTTTTGTGCATCCTTTCATCACAAAACTCAATGTTTCCAGTTTGGAGCGCCCAAGATGGCTATGTATGATGGAGAAGCGAGATCAGGGAGAGCCGTTGCTGAAGGGGGGCGCCGAGGGGCCGAGACCCAGAAAAAGGTTCGAGGAAAGAACAATCATACAGGTGGCACATGGAGATAGCACCATTCGAATATGGGACTCGGGACATGCTGATGAAATTGAGAACGGCCTTCAGTTGCAAGTTGATGTTGCCCGTGCATTGGATCGCTACGAGGACGTCGACATCACCGCAATGAGTATGGCTAGCAGCACAGGCGAATTTGTGGTTGGTACTCGTACTGGCGAGGCGGTCGTCTTTCGATGGGGAATCAACAGGCTCCATGGGCGAGACCAGCCGCAGCAGCTGGACCCCAATCCCAAAGGGTTGACCGACATCAGCTCACGGGCAGAACCAACTCTCAAGGAAGGTCTGCAGCCATTCGTTCTGTATGAGATGATGCAAGGCCCCATCACTGCTGTCCAAGTGTCCAACGTTGGGTTCGTGGCAGTGGGCTCGGAACTTGGATTTTTGACGTTGATAGATGTCCGCGGGCCCAGAATATTTTATCAGGCCCCCATGACAGAGTTTGCCAAGCGAGACAAGCGGTCCTCCTTCTTCAAGCGAGATCATCACCACGGCTCAAACGAAGAACCGCAAAAGGAATGGCCGGCAGTGATCGAGTTTAGTGTGATGACTTTGGATGAGGACAAGTACTCAAGCATTTGCTGCTTCGTGGGCACCAATTTGGGGAAAGTGATTACATTCAAATTGCTCCCGTCCGCAGACGGGGCATATTCGGCGCATTTGGCCGGCGTTGTCACTTTCGATGGACCAGTTATCTCTCTGTCTCCTATCGAAGCCAACACTGGAAAGCCGGCACTTGCCACTGGCTCAATAGTCGCGTCACTTCGTGAGGGCAGGCAAGTCGACGGCGCACTGGTTGCTGGTAAGTCTATTTTTCTTTTGGTTCCTAATACAAATGGCTTCGCTCGAGATCATCTACTGACATGGTGGGATGCAGTAACACAATCGGAAATCCGGGTGTTCAAACCAGCCAATTCCAAAGGCGCGTCAAGAGACTTCGACGACATCCTCTGTGACTCTGCGGCTGTTGCGGAGCTGGAACTGCAAGGATTCGCAGTGGTTGCGCTTTTCGGTGACCGAACCGCTCGCGCGTTTTCCATTCCAGCATTGAAGGAGATAGGCAAGGCAACCCTTCCGATGATTGACTCTAGCCGAAGTACCTCGGCCGTGGTCACTCAGACCGGTGACATATTCGCATGGACCGGCCCTAGTGAGTTGGCGGTTGTTCACGTCTGGAGTACTGGAAAACCGCTCCAGCAATCGCCAGATATCCTGATCAACCCCAAACTTGAATGCCCTCCTCGGCCGACAATTTCCAACTTGCAATGGATCTCAGGCACACAGTATGTGTCTCCGTTGGACCTCGATTTACTGGTTGGAGGGCCAGACAGGCCACCAAGCAAGAGGATGCTGGACGCGGATGCGGCAGAAAGAAGGGCGGCCGCGGGGGGCGCTGGAACGATTGCAGCAGCAGCAGGGAGCAGTCAAGAGACATGGGGCTCCTACTTGTCGCGTCAACTCAACGAGAGAACGGAGAGATTGAATATCATGGGTGACAACATGGATAACCTACAGCAGCAGAGTCAGGGATGGGCAGACGACGTGAACAAATTCATTGGCAAGCAAAAGCGCAATTTGGTCATGGGAAGTATCAAGAGCAAGTTCTTTTGATGATTTGCGATGAAGCGACATTACGATGATGAATACTGTGGCTTTCTTGAGTGAAGCATGGAAATACAAAGAGGCAAAGAGACGCAAATTAAGGGCATCGGGGATATCCAAGAGTCCATACTTGAGTACACAAAAAACTTCTTCTCAGGCAGAGGGGCTAGGCGAGTCAAAGATGTGACAGATGTTCCAACGAAGGGCATTTCTCAAAAATATCATCCATCAGATGCATGGTTCTCTCTGTTGCTGTGAAGTCGCACCAATAGCCGCCGTCAGCTCTGCACATGATTTGTGCGTGACCTCGAGTCTTTGCCAGCCCATGCATGTCTTCCTGTGGTAGGGTTACCCATTGCGTTTCGGATAGTTCTTCTGCAGAGAATGGCCAAAAATGGCGGGCAATAATCCCTCTTTGGGAAGTTCCCTGATGTCAGAAGAACTATTGCGGTCGAACCCGGGCCCGAAACGGGACCAGCTGAAGCCACGACAGGCACAATTTCAATATTTCGCCAGGCAACGGACAAAGCTCATCTTACGCAGCGTGGCCAGCTCAGCTCGAGCGGGGCGTGTGTCAGTTTATGCGGTGGCGGTAGGAGCTGAAGGATACGGCGTTGTGGAGGTATGTCGGCCGCGGACCTGGGGATGTTTTAACTTTGTTCTTGTTCTTTTTTTTTTTTTTTTTTCATCAGGCTTCTTTCTTTTCTGAACATGGCTAATGGATTCTGACACGTGGAGCGATGGATGGAAATGGTGTTTGTCTACACACGTTTATTTTACTTTTTCTGACCCTGAACAGTAACTACTTACTAATTAGCCAAGGTAGTGGACGGATCAGAGGATGCGGCGCACGTCGCAAAAGGGGGCATGAGGAGTCGCAATTTATTTTTATTCCGATTCGGACATCTGGGTTTCGCAAAGCAAACTGAGATACTCCGGCCAAGCCAACAAGAGCGTCGCCAGGAGACGTTTACAAAAGTGACAACCCCCCAACATGCGGCCGCGGAGAAAGGAAAACCGTCAGTTCCTGATTGTTCAGGTGGTTTCCCGCACCCGTTAAGCTCAACCTATCGGCACCAGCTGATCTACATGTAATGTCATGCACTCGCTCAATGGACTCAATGGCGAGCGGGCAGGGTTCAGCAGCCTTATTACAAGACGGACCACGACGGACCACGACGGACCACGACGGACCACGACGGACCACCGCATCGTGCAGAATTCGTGTCTTCACCGCAGAATGGGCGGGGACCGCCGGAGGGACCGCCGGAGAAGAAGACGCGGGACGAGATCATCAGCCGTCGCCATCATTTCGTCTGACATGCTTTCTGGTGATGGTAGCGGATGCCACCAATTTGATCTTACCACGGGGCTGTTCCGTTTGCTTTCCCGGCGTGGAAAACGTCAGGTTTGATTGTGGCTGGCATCGGCATCGGGAGATGCACCGGCCAGGCTTGCTGATCGATGGCCGACGCCGCCGTTTGCCGTGCGCCGCGGACAATATCTTGGCAAACCTGTCGCGAGGAGAAGGATGCGAGCCACCCGCGGTGATTGTGACAGGGACTGCGTTTTGGCGCGTAGCAGCCGTCATCCATGCAGCCAACTTACATAAACGAGGGTACGTCCGTACGGAGTAGAGAGATGAGAGATGCAGGCAGGCAGGCTGTGAGTCAGTGAAAGGGGCGGGAAGATTGAAGAGCTGAAAATAAAAATAAAAAACGGCCCCGCTCTGATCCCCGTCCGTCCCGTTAAATCGTTCATTTTCACTAATTCATATGGGGTAGTCAGGCACAGAGAACTACATGGGGGCAGTGCCACGATTCGCAGGGGTGTGTGTGTGCGTTCGTGCATGTTTTCTTTTTTCACTTCTTTTTCAGGTCTGGCATTGGGCTTTTCGGCTCAGGCAGGTGTCCCTCTGTCCCAGGCTAGGTATCCTGGCTAGGACATTCTTTTTCTCCGGGGAATACGGAGTAGATATATGGTTATAAAGTTGACCATGCCCGTCCGTCTAACCTTGTCAAAGCAGCACTCTTAGCTGGTCATTCGTTGTTTGTCTATCACACGTCTCTCCATTTCTTTTCTTCTGGCTCGCGCCTGGCAAGGTCGCCTCGTTCACCAATGTGGTTCGCTTCGTCGATGCTTCTTCTCTCGGCCGTCGTGCCGCCGGTGGCCGCCGAAGCCGTCTTCTACGATGGGATTCCCACCGTGGGAGTCCTGTACGACAAGGACATCAAGCAGCACTACTGCACGGCGAGCATCGTCGACAGCAAAAAGGGCAACATGATCATCACGGCGGCGCACTGCCTCAGCACCGACGGCAAGGAAATCAATTTCGCGCCGGGCTACAACAACGGCAAGACGCCCTACGGAACGTACCCGGTGCTGGCGACGTACGTCAACCCCAGGTGGAACAGACACCATGACGAGAAGGTCGACTTTGCCTTTATGACGCTCGGCAAGGGCAAGTTCGAGGGCAAGATGGTGCACGCGCAGGAGGCGGCGGGCGGCGGCAACAAGCTCGTCACCAACGCGGGCTACGAGCAGACGGTCGAGGTCGTCGGCTACGCCTATGGGGAGCAGCGCGCCCGCCACTGCTCGTCGGACACGTACAAGGCCAAGGCCGGCCAGATGGGCATCGAGTGCGGCCCTCTGCAGAGCGGCACCAGCGGCGCGCCCTGGATCGCCGACTACGACCCCAAGACGAGGCGGGGGAGCGTCATTGGCGACATTGGCGGCTGGCACACGGGCGGCTGCGACGACTACGAGACCTTTTCCTGCAAGTTCTCCAAGGCCACGCAGGACCTGTACGATCGCGCGGCCCGAGGCGGAGACGACGACGGCGACGACGTGCGCGGCGGTGCTCCCGAGAACTGCAGCGGGACGACGGCCAACGAGCTGGACAAGACGGGCAAGACGAGCAAGACGGGCAAGACGCGGCTGGGGTTCCCAAAGGTTCCCGGGTTGCCCAAGGTCATCAAGGAGCCGCTGAAGGTGATTTCGAGTAAATAGACTGACTGACTGCATTGCGTTGATGTTTTATTTATTTTTTTCATGTGAATAGATTGGGATCGTGGCAGCATATGCAAATTCTGCCTTTCGCCCGGTCTCAGGTATAAGTACATACGTAAACTATTAAATACGCAGCAGCAACTAGGCCTATAAAAGACTATTCTCTACACACGTTTTTATACAACGTATGCACTCCTACAGTGTGGATAGACTGGACCTCGACAGCACCAAATTTCACGCAAAGACACTTTGGTCCTCACTGCTGAAGATGGCTGAGTATCATTGCCTGTCTGTTCCCAGAAGAGTGACGGCATGACGGCGTGGTCGGAGTCTGGCGAGTTTGCCTTGCTCTGCAGCCCCAGGGTAGTCTGAACGAGGCTATGTATACAACGCATGATCAATATTATCTGATGATGGAATTGGCACATTGGAGCGTCATGTCAAATGTTGCAAGAAAACGAACGAGCTGAGCTGCCTACGTCGGAGGTACGAGTGAGTGTTTGCTCTGCAGCTTTCATGATCACTGGGCTCGCAGTCAGTTGTGGTCCAGGGCCCCCAAGTAAACCGTGAAGCCCTGCCGTAGAACTCGTGAAACAATTTTGATGATGAAACGAAGCGTCCTCGGGCCTCATCGCCCCCACTCGCAATTCATCCCATGGCAAGACAAAATTCGATTGGCCGGTGGCTGTGAATATGATGCGAGGCTGGAAGTATGTCGTCTCGCAGGGAAGCTTGTAAAACCTGGGTAGCTGGGGAATATGCGAAAAGACTATATTGCCCCAAACGGCTGATGACTCGTGAAGAGGAGACACCGACCTGCCAGTCGAGACGTCCAAGTGACGCAGGAGGGAGAGGGTTGCTTGCCCTCTAGCTGAGTTATATCAGCAAGCAGCTCGGAACAAGTGAGTGAAGAGGAAACCAAGTAGGTCGAGTTGGGAAACGCTGCACTCTACTCGGTATTTTGATTGATTGATTGATTGATTCTGTCCCAAAGACTCCGTAGTGGAGACGACTTACTCCGGACAACGAAACGCGCGTCCGTTCTTTCCCTAGTTTGTCTTGTCCGCTTACTGCTGCGGCCTGCCGCCGCTTCCGGCACACGACAGAGAGGTACCAGGCAGATCCGAGTCGTGCATGCAACTTGCTATAATTATGAATACGTTGCCTGCTCCATTTACGGGGTTCTCATCCGCGAGCGAAAAGTCCGCTCGGGCGGCGGTAAATTGCGGTGATTGCGGAGGTCGGAAGCCTGCAAGTGGCCGATGGACAAACTACTATCTCTTTGATGCCCATAAGGCTACACTTGCGTACCGACCCATTTTTCCTAGCTGGCAAAAGGGGGTGACCTAAAGCGACCTTTAGTAATACAGCTAACGCAGTAAGGTTGTGAGACATACGATATTACTCTTTATAACTTAGATGTTTTGTAGTACTTATATTATACTATAAATTAGTATAGGCTAGAAAGTATCGCAAATAGCGATGCTTTCATTGGCTAATAACCCTTGTCAGTACGCAAGTGTAGCCTTATGGGCATCAAAGAGATAGCTAGTAAACTAGTCGACGGCTTGTTGTAGATGATAAGACGAGGCGGGCTTGCGGCTTGCGGTGGACTCGGGAGCTCGGGAGTTCGGGAGGCGATGACACGAGCAACACGAACCGGGCGTCAGGTGGGGGCCGGGGGGTTTCTGTAATCGCCGCTCCGAGGCGCACGTTTCATGCGAGGTGCCAAGCCTGTGTCACGTCGATTCTCATTGAGGGTGCTCTTTCCTTCTTTGCACAGCTGGCAACAGGCAACAGGCAACAACAGGTGGAGAAGGGGCGAGTCGGGACCAGCAGAGCTGCGGAGCTGAGCTGCGGAGCTGCAGCAAATGATATTGCCTCGTTCACACATTGGTGTTTCTGCAACGCTTCGTGGAGCAGAACAACAGAACAGGGCAACAGGACCACATCGGCCTTTTGAGATGAAGCGAGGCCCCGGAGCTCGGAGCCAAAGAGCCAGGGACACACTGACACACCAATTCAATAGACCCTGAGATGTCACATGCCGAACGCGCTAGAAGCCGTCACGCCAAGTACCGACCGACGTTGGTGTAGTGGTGCCCAACATGACAGTTTTGGATTCCGGAACGTTCGCTTGATCCCATGTATCCCGTGTGTGGAAGTGTCCGTGGGAGCCACAACCGCCGTCAGGGACGCCGGATGACGCAAAATCTGAGGGGTCCATTGGCAACCAATATTAAGCAAGTCATGTCTCTCTCGTGTTAGCTTCAATGAATTCCTCTGTAGACCTCATCTCTTGTCCCTACTGTACTTGTACTGACTGACACGATCGAGAACCGCATCTCCCAAAGCTAAACTCGCAAATAAGAACAGTAGGGTCTCGAATTCAGCTCCATCGTGCCTACACAGGACAGACAGACGCCCATCGCCATCATGGCTCCCGAGCGTCATGACGGGGTAGCTCCCGAGCCACTCGTCCAGGAGCAAACAATGACCAATACTCAAGGAGACGCCCACCAACACAGCAGACACTCTGTCGAAGTCCCTACTCCATCCACTATCGGACCGGAATCCGATCATCTTGGCCCAATCAATCGATCAGAGCTTGTCCGAATCGCTACAGCTCTCTCCCGTCGGCGATCCAGTTTAGCGTCCCGTCCCTCGCACAGCCAGAACTCGAAAACATTTGATGAGAATGATCCTGCCCTCGATCCCGAGCACAGAGACTTCGACGTCGAAACATGGCTGCGTCGGTTCATAGAACAACTGGGCGCAGAAGGCCTCAAGGAGAAAGCCCTGGGCGTCTCTTACCGGCATCTCGACGTTTTTGGCTCTGGTAGTGCCTTGAAACTTCAAGACACTGTCGGGTCTATCGTGACGGCTCCACTGAAGCTCGGCGAGTTCTTCAGCTTCAACAAGAAGCAGAGCAAACAGATTCTTCATGGCTTCGATGGATTTTTAAACCCCGGCGAGCTTCTCATTGTTCTTGGCCGCCCCGGCTCGGGATGCAGCACGCTTCTCAAGACTATTTGTGGAGAGCTGGAAGGCCTGAAGCTCGGAGAACATACCAACATTCATTACAATGGCATTCCACAAACAAGGATGATGAAAGAGTTCAAGGGAGAGATGGTCTATAATCAGGAGGTGAGAGAAAATGAATATTCGAGTCCTAACCTTGAATGGCCTGCTGATCGTCATATTAGGTTGACAAGCATTTCCCCCATCTCACCGTTGGGCAGACTCTCGAATTTGCTGTGTCGGTCCGTACGCCTCGGCACCGTGTCCAGAATATGTCTCGTGCTGAGTACTGCCGATATATCGCCAAGGTTGTCATGGCCGTCTTTGGGTTGAGTCATACCTACAATACCAAGGTCGGAAATGACTTCGTCAGGGGTGTCTCCGGTGGTGAGCGTAAGCGTGTTAGCATTGCCGAGATGTTCGTGGCAGGCTCTCCGTTAGCTGCTTGGGATAACAGGTTCGTGAACAATTGTCTTTTTCAGCTCTATCATGTCGTTTTCGTCTTACTCACCCATCATGTAAAGCACTCGCGGTCTTGACTCCGCAACTGCACTCAAGTTCGTCCAGTCGCTACGTTTGGCGTGCGATCTAGGCCACCAAGCCAACGCGGTTGCCATTTACCAAGCAAGTCAGTTCATCTACGACTTGTTTGATAAAGCAACTGTATTGTACGAAGGTCGCCAGATCTACTTTGGCCCCGCTGACCAGGCCAAACGCTATTTTGAGAAGCAGGGCTGGTTCTGTCCTGCTCGTCAAACGACTGGAGATTTTCTCACCTCAGTCACAAACCCTCAGGAGCGAGTTGCTAGGGAGGGCTTTGAGAATAAAGTCCCTCGCACACCCGAGGACTTCGAACGGCTGTGGCGGCAATCCCCCGAGTATCAGGCTCTGCTCAACGACATGGATGCACACGATAAGAAGTTTGCTGGTAATTGCCAGGAAGAGAGTCTCGCCCAATTCAGAGAACAGAAGAACATCCGACAGGCGGATCATGTCCGTCCCAAGTCCCCATTCATTGTCAGCTTCTGGATGCAAGTCAAACTTTGCACCAAACGCGCGTATCAAAGGATCTGGAATGATCTTACGGCTAGTGCAACGCAGGCGATCGCCAACGTTGTCATGGCTCTCATCATTGGTTCGATCTTCTTTGGAGCCCCTGAAGCTACCGTCAGCTTTTTTGGTCGTGGCTCCGTTCTCTTCATGGCTATTCTCATGAACGCTTTGGCGTCCATTTCTGAGATCACCGGCTTGTACGATCAGCGACCTATGGTTGAGAAGCACGCCTCCTACGCTTTCTATCATCCTTCTGCGGAAGCAGCAGCTGGGATAGTGGCCGACATCCCCGTCAAATTTGTGACTGCGATCGCATACAATGTTGTGCTGTATTTCTTGTCTGAGCTGAGACGAGAACCTGGTCCATTCTTCCTGTATTTCCTCGTCACCTATATCATTACATTTGTCATGTCTGCAGTCTTCCGAACAATGGCTGCTGCCACAAGAACAGTCTCGCAAGCCATGACTTTGTCAGGTGTTTTGGTTCTCGCCTTGGTCAACTACACCGGGTTCGCCATTCCGGTTGCCGAAATGCATCCTTGGTTCAGCTGGATTCGGTGGATCAACCCTGTGTTTTACGCCTTCGAGATTCTGGTAGCAAACGAGTTCCACAATCGAGACTTTACCTGCTCTAGTATCGTACCTCCCTATTCGCCAAACATTGGCGATTCTTGGGTGTGTGCCATCCCTGGCGCAATTCCTGGTCAGTACACTGTGAGCGGTGATGCTTATATCTATACCAGCTACGAATACTCCTACTCGCATGTGTGGAGAAATTTCGGCATTCTGTTGGGATTCTTGTTCTTCTTCCTGGCCACCTACTTCGTCACCGTCGAATTGAACTCGGCCACATCCAGCACTGCCGAAACTCTCGTTTTCCGCCGAGGGCACGTTCCCTCCCATCTGCTAAAGGGCGAAACTCACGCAGTTCAGAACGATGAGGCACCAGGCACGCCCGATGAGAAGGCTACGCATGGCGACAATGGCACCGAAGGACAGGCATTTGCGCCGCACAAGGATATCTTTACCTGGCGTGATGTGGTGTATGATATTGAGATCAAGGGTGAGCCACGCCGACTGTTGGATCACGTATCCGGCTGGGTCAGACCCGGCACGTTGACTGCTCTTATGGGAGTATCTGGCGCCGGCAAGACAACACTTCTAGATGCACTCGCCCAGAGAACCACTATGGGTGTCATTACCGGAGACATGCTTGTGAATGGAAAGCCTCTCGATCCCAGCTTTCAACGCAACACGGGTTACGTGCAGCAACAGGACTTGCACTTGGAAACTGCTACTGTGCGCGAGAGTCTCCAATTCAGCGCCATGCTTCGTCAGCCCAAGTCTGTCAGCAAGA
This sequence comes from Epichloe aotearoae, assembly GCA_000729855.1. Taxonomy (NCBI): domain Eukaryota; kingdom Fungi; phylum Ascomycota; class Sordariomycetes; order Hypocreales; family Clavicipitaceae; genus Epichloe; species Epichloe aotearoae. The sequence continues at coordinate 183,641 of JFGX01000011.1, forward strand.
AGGAAAAGTTCGAGTTTGTTGAAGAGGTCATCAAGATGCTCAAGATGGAAGATTTTGCCAATGCCGTGGTTGGCGTCCCTGGTCAGGGGTTGAACGTCGAACAACGCAAGCTTCTCACTATTGGTGTGGAGCTAGCGGCCAAACCGAAGCTTCTACTGTTTCTTGACGAACCAACTTCCGGTCTGGACTCTCAGAGCTCCTGGGCGATCTGTACCTTCCTTCGAAAGCTGGCCGATTCCGGCCAGGCTATCCTGTGTACCATTCATCAGCCCAGCGCTGTCTTGTTCCAAGCCTTTGATCGCCTGCTATTTCTTGCCAAAGGTGGGAAAACGGTTTACTTTGGCAACATTGGCGACAACTCGCGCACGTTGTTGGACTACTTTGAGCAGAACGGGGCACGAAAATGCGATGACCAGGAAAACCCCGCGGAGTACATGCTTGAGGTTGTAAATCAGGGCCGGAATGACAAGGGCGAAGACTGGCATCAAATCTGGAACGACAGCCCCGAGAGAGCCGCTGTCGTGGAGGAAATGGAGTCTATCCATAATGGAAAAGAACACGAGGCTCCGGCTGAAGGGAACTCGCCTCAGCAACACACTGCCTACGCCATGCCCTTTGGCACGCAGTTGCGAGTCGTCACGCATCGAATTTTCCAGCAGTATTGGAGAATGCCTAGCTACATTTTTGCGAAGCTCGCCTTGGGTATCTTTGCGGGTCTGTTTATTGGATTCACTTTCTTCGACGCCAAGGCTACAAAGGCTGGCACACAAACGGTCATTTTCAACACATTTATGCTCACCACCATATTTTCGTCAATTGTTCAACAGGTACGTGTTGGTCTTGTATAGAAGAGGCTTCGCATATGCTTCTTCCACGGGAAACATGACTAACCTTTGTCTCGTTAGATCCAACCCCTCTTTGTTTCCCAGCGATCCCTGTATGAGGTTCGAGAACGTCCCAGCAAGGCGTACTCGTGGCTGGCTTTCATTCTCGCCAACATTGTTGTCGAAATCCCCTACCAAATCTTTACGGGTATTCTGATTTGGGCTGCCTCTTACTATCCCGTCGTTGGTATTCAGAGCTCCGACCGCCAGGGACTCGTGCTGGCTTTCGTCATCCAGCTGTTCATCTACGCTTCCTCCTTTGCACACCTGACAATTGTGGCTATACGCGACTCGCACACCGCTGGCAGTATCGTCAACGTACTTGCCATTCTGAGTATCATCTTCAGCGGTGTTTTGCAGACCGCGACAGCCCTTCCCGGTTTCTGGTACGTCTCACCTCGACCTTTGTCTTTGTACTGGGCAAATTCAGGACTAACATGTTCTCAGGGTCTTCATGTATCGTGTCAGTCCTTTCACCTATTGGATTGGAGGTGTTGTCGGAACTGAACTCCACGGGCGGGAGATCACCTGCTCTGAGCCAGAGTTCAGCGTGTTCAATCCCCCACAAGGCACGACCTGCGGCGAGTATCTACAACCATGGCTGAGTCAAGCGCCGGGAGTCCTCGAAAATCCAGAGGCCACTTCTCAGTGCCGATACTGCAGTGCCAGTAATGCTGATCAGATCCTGGCTAATTCAAATATCTTCTGGAGCGAGCGGTTCCGCAATTTTGGCGTCATGTGGGCATACATCATGTTCAACATTTTCATGGCAATTCTCTTGTACTATGTGTTCCGGGTGAAGAAGTGGAGTACGGCATCATCAAAGTCGGTTTTCAAGAAAGAACAAGGAAAGTAAGGAGAACAAGTCAACCTGAGAGGAAACAAACTGTTTTTCTTGGTTGCACCCGGCGCTCGATGAGACTTGATCATTTTAATCGTTCAAGTATTTGGTCATGTAGACATTTAAGCTAGATATTATTTATAATTTTTTTTTCCCATTAGCTACATAGTTGACGGCTCAAAAAAAAACTCGTTACTCCACGTGTGCAATATGAAGAGCTGCGTCTGGAAATCGTGAATCGTGGTGATTGGGTGATGTAATTGGGTAATTGGGGTGTACGTCCCCCGCCAAGTTGGAGGATCAGCTCTCTCCTCTCTGCATTACGCCGCTACGAGCCGCAGCCCATACTTGCTACATACGACGGGGCATTCATCTCGTGCTCGGTCCTCCAACATGCAACATGCAAAGTGAGCACATCGGCGCATCTTCTCGCGACTCCTCGCGGACGGGGTGGGTGGGCACGCTGAGATGGGGCTTCGCAAAGGAAGGTGCAAGGATTGATCGGGTTATGCATCGATGAGGGGGGCTTTGGGGTGAAATGAAATGAGTCAAATGACAGAGTGCCGCCAAGTTTCGGAGCTCAACACGCATTGAAAAAAGGCGACATGTCATCCAATCGACTGATGGATGCCTGTGTTATAACCCTTTGCCCTATAACATTTATGGTGGTTGACTCGGATTGGTTTCATGTATGTAAGTCGTCATGGAGCCTGAGCATACAGTATGTACGGAGTATGATCGTCGCCGTCTCACTTCCCCCTCCCTCGTCTGCAGATGTTCATGAGCTGCATTGCATGTCTGGCTCGGCTCGCTTGCGGCAGAGTGTGGATGACCGAAATACGGAGAGCACAGCTTGTTGGGCCTCGTACTCATTCCTGACGGTGGCCAGGTGCCCGCCAGCTGTCCGTGAAGAGTCAAACTTGTCAAACTTGGTCTTGCAGCCTGGACCTGCGCCAGCCAATCCGATGACGGCAACACCCATCCATCCCATCCCATCCAGCGCGGTTACGCTAACCTCGATCAACATCCCCGTGTCCACCAGGCCGGCAGTCCAACTTCCACCGCCACCCATCTCTCTTCTTGCGCGAGTAATGATAGCCGCGCTGCATGGCGGGCTGCATGGCGGACGAGCCTTTTCCGTCTTCTGCAATATGACAACCCCACGGCGAATTTTAACGAATCACGCCAAGGACTGACGTGACTCCCTCCGTACGGATCACAGACGACGAGAAATTCACTCGCCACCACGACGCCGGGCCACCCGAGCATATGGATAACAACCGAAGCTTAAAGAGGCCATGTCATTCTCACCAGCTACGGGTACTAGCAAGAGTCTGAACCAGTTGTCGTTCACACACATACCGAAGCGCAGCATTTCCCTGACTTGAGTGTGGGCTTAGAGCCGCTAAGTAATAATAGCGCAGTGCGCAGAATATACCGGAGCCACACTCCGACTAGAAAACTGTGGATGGACAGATACGCTTCAATGACAAGCTTTGGTTTCAAAATCGTCGTGTCCCTTGCGCACAACCTGTCTTTCATCATGCCAAATTACCATTCTTTATTCTTACTCATCCCTTACACACTACACTCTGCGCATTCGATTTACTCATATCGGGAAATAGAGCAGGTAGGAGCCTCCACTTCCACTTCTACTTCCACTTCTACTTTTTCCACTTTTTCCACTTCTTCTTCTTCTTCTTCTTCTTCTTCTTCTTCTTCGACCTAAGCCGGCACTTGAGGAGTGATGACGACGGACGTTGATCGGGCACTTGCCAATGGAAGCTTCGACCCCGGCCTTAAAGATGGAAGTTTTACGGAGGTGCCAAGTAGAGATTTCTTGTTGGAGAGCAAGGACGCACCTACCATTGCTGGAATACTGTTCGTCACTATGTTGACGTCTGTTATTGTGCTGGGCAGACTTTTAGCAAGAACCTTCATTGTGAGGAGGTATGGCTATGATGATGCGTTGGCGGTTGTATCATTGGTACGTTGGTCCCCCCCCTAAGTAAGCCCTTGGAAGCACAACATGATTTGCAAGGGACCTCACCTCTCTCATCTTTCCGTGGTTCCCAAAGACTCACCAATCTAGGCTTGTTTGATTGTCTTTGCCTGCCTATGCATTCACCTCATCAACCTTGGATCTGGCCGCCACTTCGTCTACATCAAATATGTCCTGCCCGTGGACGTCGTCATATTGACAGAAGTCCTCGATTTCGCCGCCCACATAGTCTACACGACGTCACTTTTGCTGTGCCGCGTCTCTGGTCTTGCCTTTTACCATCGCATCTGCGGCATGCACAGGGGCTTCTTGACCTCCATCTACGTTGTCGGAGGATTCCTCGTCGCAGGTTACTTGCCGCAACTCTTTCTCATCATTTTCCACTGCCAGCCTGTCACGGCATTGTGGCCGTATGGATGGGAGCCGGGAGCTGACCAGTACAAATGTTTGCAATGGGGATTGGTGTACAGCGTGAATTCCTCAGTTTCGTTGGTGTGTGATTTGTTATTATTTGGTATCCCCGTGGCCATGTTGAGGATTCTGGAGATGCCAAAGAAGAGAAAGGTGCAGTTGGCTTTGATCCTCCTGCCTGGCGTAGGGTGAGTTCTTCTGTCTTGTCGCCTTTTACGTTGGCTTGTGATTAGGGAACAACAATTCTGACCAAAGAAAACCCCTTGCTAGCGTTATTGGTATCTCCATTGCTCGAATCGTACTTGTTATCCTGGGACAATGGGAAAATGACATGGTACGCATCCTGCGCTTGTACTTGTTGCTGACTCTATTCATCCGGGAATTACCATGCGCTCTCTTCAACGGGCGATTACCCAGACAATTACTAACCATCGTGTCGTCTCTAGTCATGGTCTTACAACCCCATGCTCGCCGTCGAAACCTCAGAGATCGGCGCGACCCTCATCGCCCTTTCCGTGCCTGGAATCAAGCCCATATTCGACAAGTTCGTCCTCAGGAAGAGTCCAAACACCGAGCCAGGCAACTCCAGATACGTACGAAGAACGAGTCCACGTTCCAAGAGCGCCGCCATGAGCACACTGCGACTACGCTCGCAACACAGCATGTTGGCGAGTCGGGAAAACACGGCAACGTACAAGAACGAAGTCATTGTGGGTTCACATGGAGCCGACAGTAGCCAGAACAAAGAAGATGGCATCTTTGTGAGGGTCGACTTTGATGTCAAGGAGGAGGCTCAGTTAAGGATGAATGAGCGGCGGGAACCCCGGTCGAAGGATGAACGGCATTGATGTATTTATCCATGTTTGTATCGGATGCGATTACATAGGAAACTCGTACAAGTGACGTATGATGAGATTCGCTGTCAGATTTTGATGTGTACATACAACCGATTCCCATGACGAGACGTTTAGTTCCTGCCGAATGCAACTTTTTTCTTTGTGCTTTACATATTTTCTGCCTTAGCTAATCCGTATTATCCGAAAGGCAACTGCCGCGCCGCGCCGGTGGGTCTCGAGTCAGGACAACGTTCAGTCTGCTAATAGCGCATTGTGTCCCAAGGTCCTTCAATCTCTTGGCCTCTTGGCCTCGTCGCATCTTCGCATCTCTCGCACAGCTACAACTAGAGAGCGATGACCCCATCCGTGCTTCGACAGTTACCCTCCAATCTCGTCTCATTGCAGCATGAAAAATGCTCCCGTCTAATCCGTACGTCCGTCGGGAATGGCCCTGGCGCGAAAAAAAAAAAAATGGACCCTCGTTGATTTGCCCCTCCACCCACTCTGCCAACGGGGGGGGCGCTTCTGGGGGTCGCCATTTCCGGACGCTCTGTTTGCGCCACTCAACTCTCGCTTTCGGCTGGACTACAAATGTCAACTTGCACAAGACTCATCAAGGCTAGCAGGGGTCTTGACGCAAAGAACGCTGCATCCGCATCGAAATTGCCATGTGGCGCCCTCTATACCAACAGGTCTATGTACATGTACGGATTACACCGTTCTGGTCTGGTTGCTCCAATGGCCCCAATCCCCAATATCCCCAAGCATTGGCCATGACTTATGGCCCGTGGACCTGGAATAGGATTTGATGGGGTTCATCTCCATCCACCGCCGGGTCCGGCATACATGTCATGTATGTACTCCGTATGCAACGACGACTGAAGGCCCTGTCCGAACCCAAATGCGGTATTAACTCCTCGTCGTCGTTGGTTCCCGAGTCCCGACAGCAGCTGTCAAGCTTCGCGCCCTGTCAACCTGCCTGCTCCCTTCTCCGTCATCACTTCGACGACTTCGAAATGATATTGTCGTCGTCGTCGTCCGTGTGCGCAGCCATTGTGGCGGTAGCGGCCACTGCTGTCGCTGGAATCGTTCGCTTTGAAGACTTGGACGAATACACCCCGAATTTGATCCCATCGCAGAAAAATGCTGGCTCCAACAAGCTATTTCCCATGGGTGACTGCCATGGATTCAAGTTGGAGGAGGCTACCATTGATCAGATGCAAAGGGCTATGGAAAGCCGCAAATTGACCAGTGTTCAATTGGTCGATTGCTACATGACGAGGACCTTTCAGACGCAGCAGTACATCAAGTGAGTTTTCTTCTTCTCTTGTGTCATTTCTCACTTTTTTTTTTTTTTTTGTCGCGCATTATGCGCAAGGTTCGAGGACTAACAGCCAATGATTTTTCTTTTAGCTCTGTAATGCAGATCAACCCCGATGCTCTTGCGATTGCTGCCGAGCGTGATGCCGAGCGCAAGTTCGGCAAGGTCCGTGGCAAATTGCACGGTATTCCGTTCACCGTCAAGGACAACATCGGCACCAAGGACAATATGGAGACCACGGCTGGAAGCTGGGCTCTCTTGGGAAGCCGTGTGCCCCGCGATGCCCATGTCGTTGCTCAGCTGCGTCAAGCGGGAGCCGTTCTGTTTGGCAAGGCCACGCTGAGTGAGTGGGCTGATATGCGCAGCAACAACTACTCGGAGGGCTACTCAGCCTGTGGCGGACAGTGCCGAAGCGCTTACAATTTGACCGTCAATCCTGGCGGTAGCTCGTCTGGCAGTGGTGTTGGCGTTGGAGCCAATGCCATTGCCTTTTCACTGGGCACCGAGACTGATGGAAGTAGTGAGTGAAATTCCTCGCATCGTTACTGACATGCTGCATCAACGAGCATTCTGGGTGGGTAGCTGGCTGACCACGTCAAAGTCATCAACCCTGCCATGAGAAATTCCATCGTCGGCTTCAAGCCCACTGTTGGTCTCACCTCCCGCGCCGGTGTCATCCCCGAGACGGAGCATCAGGATTCCGTCGGTACCTTTGGACGCACCGTCCGCGACGCCGTCTACGCCTTTGATGCCATCTACGGTATTGACAGCAATGACAACTATACCCTTGCTCAGAAGGGGAACACCCCCAAGGGCGGTTATGCCCAGTACCTCACCGGCAAGGAATCCCTCAAGAAGGCGACATTCGGCATTCCCTGGAAGAGCTTCTGGGTGCACGCAGACGCTGAGCAGCGAGCCAACTTGAAATCTCTCATCAAGTTGATCAAAAGTGCCGGCGGCACCATCATCAACAACACCGAGATCACAAACTACAAGACCATTGTGTCCCCCAACGGATGGAACTGGGATTACGGCACTGCCCGGGGTCGTCCCAACGAGTCTGAGTACACGTATGTCAAGGTCGACTTCTACAACAATATCAACAAGTACCTCGCCGGGCTGAGCAACACCAAGATGCGCACCTTGGACGATATCATCCAGTACAACTTGGACAACGACGGCTCCGAAGGCGGCAGCCCCTGGCCTCTAGGGAACCCAGCTTGGTACTCTGGCCAGGACGGGCTCCTCGCCTCGCAGAAAACAAGGGGCATCCGGGACGAGACGTACTGGCAAGCCCTAAGGTTCTGCCAGACGTCTTCCAGAAAAGGCATCGACAACGCCCTCAGACACAAGAACAAGAAGCTCAGCGGCCTCCTGGTCCCGCCCGACGTTGGACAGAGCTACCAGACGTCGGCGCAGGCCGGCTACCCAGCCATCACCATTCCCGCTGGCGTACACGCCGACTCGGGCATGGGCTATGGCCTTGCCATACTTCAGACTGCTTGGGCGGAAGCCGAGCTCGTCAAATGGGGCAGTGCCATTGAGGATTTGACCAAGGGTACTCGATTCGCCAGAACCCTGCCCCAGTGGAGGGGTTATCTGCAAAGAAACATGCCTGTGCCGTTGTAATTATTAGAAAGGGGCCAAGCAAAGTGTAATATTTATTTTCTTCTTCTTTTTTTTTTTTCCATTTCATTATTTCATTTCCTTGCACAAATTTTCCAGCAAGTAAGACGATGGGACCTGGGTGGATTCTGTACATACATTTGTGCGTAGCGTAATTAAAACCACGAGTCATGCTGTTCTCGAAAGCCACTACTAGTGTTCCATGCATGCATGCCCACAGTGAAGTCACGGTAGAGAACTGCTGAGAAGACCATGGAAACTATAAAGGTTGTTGCGCATTGCGATGTACCGTCTGCTCGGTAGCCTTGAAGTGCACTGAACGTCGAGCAGTCGAGCGGACAAGCCTAGTGGTTCACATTCATGACGGGTATCTAGCAAGGAGGCCGGTCCACCCCGGCGGGCTCTTCGCCGTCGCTCTGCAGGACGGGAAGTCGTCGAGGGGGGGGGGGTTGAAGTGCGTCCCGCTCAGTTGGAGAGGTGAGGTGGAATTTCCCCCCGGGTCGACGTGACGGGCGCGATCCGTCATCAATGACAAAGACAAGATCAATATGCGCCCCCCCTTGCCCCAGGGAGAATTGAAATCAATTAATCGCCAAGAGCACATTTATACAAACGTACAACTTATCCCATTCCAGAAAAGAAACTCACAGCTTGGCGAACAATCCTTTGCATGCTCCCTTGCCCAGCTGCACCAGCGTGCTCTTCACTCTCATGTACGCCTGGATCCCCTCGTGGCCATTCTCCAGACCGATGCCGCTCATCTTCCATCCGCCCACGGGCATCTCAGCCGGCGACTCGCCCCATGTGTTGATCCATGTGATGCCCGCGTCCAGCTGTCTGACCAGGTCCTGGGCGAGACCAACGTCGCTCGACACCACGCCCGCTGCCAAGCCCATGGCTGTGTCGTTTGCTCGTCGGACGACGTCGGCCGTCCACGCGTCGCGCGATTGGCCCCGGACCTTGTACGGCAGGACGCACATGACGGGTCCGAAAATCTCCTCGCGAGCCACGCGCATGTCGTCGGTGCAGTCGGTGAAGATGACGGGGGCGACCCAGAAACCGCCGGGCGTCGGCTTGTTCTTCTGGGCGTCGACGGAGCCGTCGTAGAGGACCTTGGCGCCGTCGACTTCCTTGCCGTGCTTGATGTACATGTTGATCTTGTCGCGCTGGGCGCCGCTGACGACGGGGCCGAGGTTTGTCTTGTCGTCGCGCGGGAGACCCATGCGGATGCCCTCGCGGCATCGCTTGACGAGGGCCTCTTCCACAGCCGCGAGAAGCGTGTCCGGGACGAAGACGCGGGTCCCGTTGGTGCAGACCTGGCCGTTGGAGAAGAAGTTGGCGGCCATGGCCACGTCGGCGGCCTCGTCGGCGTCGGCGTCGGGGAGGACGACGACGGGGCTCTTGCCGCCGAGCTCCATGGTGACGCTCTTGAGGCCCCTGGCTGCCTCGCTGGCGACTTTGCTCCCCGTGCTGACTTGGCCCGTGAAGCTGACCTTGGCGATGCCCGGATGCGCGACCAAGGGCGCACCGACGGCAGATCCGTCGCCGTAGACGACGTTGAAGACGCCGGCGGGGAGGCCGGCCTCGATGTAGATTTGCGCCAGGGTGTTTCCGTGCAACGGGGTCACCTCGCTCGGCTTGTAGACCATGCAGTTGCCGGCGGCCAGACAGGCGGCCGACTTCCACAGGGCGATCTGGATGGGATAATTCCAGGCGCCGATCCCGGCGCAAACGCCCAGCGCCTCGTGGGTCGTCAGAATGTAGGCGTCCTGGCGGAGTCGGGTATGCTGGCCGGGGAGACGGCCGGCGATGAAATGGGCGTAGTACTCGAGGACATCAGCGCCGGTGACGACATCGACGGTGGACGTCTCCCCCCATGCCTTGCCCGTGTCGAGCGTCTCTGTGAGGGCGAGCTCGTCGTTGCGCTCGCGGAGAATGGCGGCGGCGCGGAGGAGGATCGCGGAGCGCCTGGGGGCAGGCGTCTGGGACCAGACGGGGAACGCAGCCCGGGCGGCGGCAACGGCGTCGTCGAGTTGCTGCGGCGTCGTCGTGTAGATGGTAGCCAAGGGCTTGCCAGTTGTGGGATCGATTGATTGGAACGTCGACGAAGAGGATGAAGTCTGAGGCTGGGGCTTGCCCGAGTGGAACGTGTGGATTTCGGAAGAGAAGGTCATGATGGGGCGGAAGGGAAAAAGGGGGGGAAAAAAAAAAGAGGTATTCCACGCTGGTTCTTGTGTGTCGCAGGGGAAAAGACGTTTGGAATTGTAATGTGGCCTGACAGCACGGAGTAGTACGAGACAATGGGCGGTAGTGATTGTGATTTGGGGGGGTTTTTTTTTTTTTTTTTATGTACATATGTATTTACAGTAATGTGACATGAGTTGTACGTACATACAGATTACACGCTGATCCACTGAGTGAGGTCTTACCTCCAGTGACCACCCGCCAATGACCAACCCACCACCACCACCACGTCCTTCGTCCTTGCCGTGGGGCCAGCTGTCCGCCGCCTTGAACAGGTGACCACTGACAGACCAGCAAGTGGCGACTCCGCCGGTTCGGCTATTGCTAACCTGCAAGCCTGAGGCCATATATCGTCAGCCTCCGCTCTGAGCTCGCATGCTCCAGTTTATCTTTCTCCACTCCCCACCTCCCATGTCGCCGCAGTTGCCATGCCGTGCCGCCGTGCCGGGCTCGTCCACCATGGTGCTTTGCCAAGTTGAGTTGGCAAACCTTTCGAAACGACAAAAAAAAAGAAGAAGAAAAGAAGAAAGAAAGGGTTCGTCGCATCCATCTTCCATCATCCATCATCCATGGCCGTCGGAGAGGGTGACTTTGTAACTTGAAGCACCTCGCCCACTTTTTCTCCCAGTCGTCTTCTTCCTCTTCCTCTTCCTCTTCCTTCACTCCAAGTCCGAAACCGGGGTTCGTAATCCGTACGGACTACGACGCTTCTTTCTGCCTTCTCCCCGGTCGTTGGAGCCATCATTCACAGCATCGCCATGACTACGCAATACGTTCCTCAGGGCGCCGAGTCCGCGTACGACTACATCATTGTCGGCGGCGATACTGCTGGCTGCGTCGTCGCCTCCAGGCTCTCTGCCTACCTGCCCGAGCGCAAGGTGCTCCTGATCGAGGCTGGCCCGTCCGATTTCAACCTCAACCAAGTCCTGGATCTTCGCCAATGGCTTTCGCTGCTGGGAGGAGAGCTGGACTATGACTACGGCACCGTGGAGCAGCCCATGGGCAACTCTCACATCCGCCACTCCCGCGCCAAGGTCCTCGGGGGCTGCTCTTCGCACAACACCCTGATTTCCTTCCGCCCCTTCCGTCATGACATGGACCGCTGGGTCGAGCAAGGCTGCAAGGGCTGGGACTTCGACAACATGATGCGCTACGCCGACAATCTGCGCAACACCTTCCAGCCAGTCCACGCCCGTCACCGCAACCAGCTTTGCAAGGACTGGCTCAAGGCCTGCTCCGAGGCCTTCGACATCCCCATCATCCCCGACTTCAATGAGGAGATTCGCACCAAGGGTCAGCTAACTCAGGGCGCCGGTTTCTTCTCCATCTCTTACAACCCAGACAATGGTTACCGCAGCAGTGCGTCTGTCGCCTACATTCACCCCATCCTTC